>LR751365.1:40523-87380 GCA_902729485.2 Mus minutoides | reverse complement strand
GGTGGAAGAATAACATGAACTAACTAGTTCCCCCTGCGCTCATGTCTCTAGCTGCATATATGGAAGAAGATGGCCTAGTTGGCCATCATTGGGAGGAGAGGCCCCTTGGTCATACAGACTCTATATGCCCCAGAACAGGGGAATGCCAGGGCCATTACGTGGGAGGGGGTGGGTAGGGGAGCAGGGCGGGGACGCGGGATGGTAAGGGAAAATTTCTGGATAACATGTGAAATGTAAATGAAGAAAATATCTAATAAAGAGAAAAAAATTCTTAATTAATTAATTAATTAATTGATTAATTGATTAATTAAAAAAGAAACCTAAGTGTGTTGGTCAAGAGGTTCCATCTGATACTAACCAGCCTGATGACTTTAAGGAAGGTATTTCATGGCTATGTGCCTTGACTGCCTCATCCACAAAATGAACTGTAGCAACACCCACCTGCCTATCTGTGGAACACAAAACATCAATGTGAAAATGGGTCGTGGAATTAAATCATGTGGGTGGGACAATGATGGTGACGACATTGATGATTAATACAACGGGACTCTGTGGGTACCGTGGTTGATTCAGTAGGATTGCCAATCTTAGGATCGATCCTTTTATTTCTCTAACATCAAGCTGCCTTTATCACTCCCTGAGTCATATTTGACTCACAGCTAGATTTTATATGTTGCTTCCTGCTTGTTAGGGCTTAGAATCTGCCTTAACTACTAGATTTCTGTGATCACTGTTAACAGCTTCCCATTGCCACCCCCACCTCTTATCCATCCTGTGTGAACTGGTCCTCTGTTGTAGCCTCTGGAAAGTCCATGAAGCCCAGACTGGATTTCCATGGATACACGCAAACCTTTTGTCCTGCTCTGTTTACATTTCTCTTTCAGCAAACAACCTCAATTGACAGCTAACCTCCTCCTCCCCCTCCTAACTCTTCCACAAAGGGTGCTGAGGTAAGAGATGACATAAAGACGGGATTTTGTTGCACAGAACTCTGGAACTGGGCTTTGTAAAGAGGCTGAGTCACCTATTTACATTTGTTGAACAGACTGAAAGTACTAGCAAAAGTGCTGCCCCTGTATGAGTCAGCTCTGCTCTCTCACTTGTGGGCATAAAAACTCTGGAAACAGGAATTGACCTGTGACGTGAAACATCTTGTGAGTAAAGAGTATTTTGTGTCATGAGTCTACTGATTCAGGGCAGAAAGAAAAATGATCAACCCTGAATCCTGAAAAGGCACGTTTTCCATTTTCATCCCTTTTTAATTTTTATCCACATGAAGTGCCTAGAGCTGTTAAATCAAATTCTTACTACTGTCAAGTGTCCAGAAGACTTGCTGTGAAGTCCAGTAACATCAGAATAAAGGAACTGGCTTTTCTTCAAGTCACTGTGACTTCAGGATTGGACTTAGGTAAATAACCAGCCTCTTTTCCTTTCATAAATAAACACTTGACTTCAGAAGTAGGAGTGAGTTGAAAAAATTTTCTTTTCTCTGAAAACAGTTTTCAAAATTCATGTTAACAATTTGATTGCAGATCAGACATGAAGACCTCTTCTCCATCATGTGGGGATAGGTTTGACGCTGACAAGATCCAGGGTGCTGAGCTGCCCTTGGGATTCTTGGTGTGGTGCTCTTCCACGTAATTTGAGGGCCTGAGCAATTTGTAAACCTTATCACTATAGACTACATGAATACCTCTGAAGTAAATTACACATTGAAAAAAAAATTTTTTCTGTTATATTTCTTCAAAGTTTACCAAAATGCCTTTAGTTAGCACTTCTGAAAATTGATCCAAGAACTACTCTTTAATTTCTTGATATATATTCAATGTTTGGGGGTTTTATTTTCTTTGTTTTGGGGGGGGGTGCTTGTTTGTTTTTGGTTTACCTTTCCTTTTCATTGCAGTGGAAACAACCACCAGCTTCTATAACAGAGAAAATTGCATCCATCCAGCTTGTCTCTCACCTGCACTTTTGTTTCCTGCAATCAATGATTCCTTACTTAAAAACCTATCAGCAATAAAATTCCTATTGACTAAAGTCTCTGCCATGGTTTTGGTTCATGATGACTTTGCAAAGTTAGCCACACTACAGAACCAAATGCATGCATGTAGGAACTTACCTTGTGAACGTTGGCTCATGCTTGCATTGGTCCTCAGTTTGCTTACAGACAATTGCTTTGCTGTCTCTGATGGAATGACACCTACTACCACTGCAGCCTGGAACTTCAGTGTGCTTAACACAACCAGCACAGGTTGACATGATGGAGGTGGCTGGTCTTTGTAGAAGATCTCAATAAGCAAGCAGTCTCAGGTTGTAAATATCCAGGAGGAGGAAGCTGCAGTTGCTAATGTTTGTATACAACTTCAAGTTTGGCCCATATGAGGAAATGCTTTGGCCATTTTCCCTGGTTCTGAGTATCTGATCCTTTTCAGGACTTCACTCAGACAGGGCTTACTCCACTCCCTTTGCCCCATAATATAAGATGTAGATCACTATTGCCTTAGGCAGTTTTACATGTATTTCCTGAAGTATAGAAAGCATGAAAGACCCCAGTATCACTAAAGCCAGCTCTTGACTGGTGGGCCCTGTAGTTTGTTGTATTCCTCTGAGCTGAGACACAGCAAACTCAAACTGTGATAGGAAGTCTGGTTTTTGCTTGTCTCAACTATAAATATGTTAGAGGCATTAATTTTTCTTTATTATTACTTATTTGCATGACTGGGAAAAGAGGAACTTGCAGGTACCACTACACACATGAGGAATCCAGAGCCAGAGGACAACTTGGAGGAATGATTTCTCTCCTTCCATCATGAGAACCTCAGGGATGAAACTGAGTTGGTCAGGATTGGCTGCAAGTACTCCTACCTGCTGAGCATTTCTCTGGCACAACAGGTCTCAATATCTTACTGTTTTCATTCTTCTCCAGTGCTGTACTCTGCATACAATAAAGAAACTGGTGCAAACAAATTGCTATCCCTTGTCATCTCTCCTATGAACTGGAGCATTTGAACAAAGCTACAACTCTGCCCACATCCTAGGCTCGTCTATCAAAGTTAATTAGGCATCATGTTTTTTCTATCATTGGTCTCTCAAAAATCAATGAATTTTCGTACTATATGGGTATACAAATATACATAAAATACAATGTAGTATTATGTTACATATATTATGTATATAATATAGTATTATTTAAACAGCTAATATTTAGTTATGTTAACCAGTAAGTATACAATATACTTTGCTTTTTCCCTTTGCCTAAGATATTTGTGTTCTGACATTTCCATAAGTATAAAACAATGGGTAATGATTTTAACCTATTAAACAAACAAAATGCTTCAAGATGTCTTTAATTCAACTTCATGCATGAAGAATATCTTTACAAGACGCACAATGCCTTTTTACCAGATTTCCTTAAGTTTATCCCAAGCATTATTAAGCTGGAATCTGGCTTCCACTCTTTCCGTGAAGCCAGATACTGTCTAGGAATTGCTCCTTTGAAGCAATCTTCCTTTTCTCGGGTTGTCTCCAAAGATTTTTTTTTTAATTCACCCTGTAGTGTTTAGCTCTTTTATTATTGTAACCAGCTTAATCATGGATTTTTCCATGCCTCAGTTTAATATGATTCTTGATTTTATATCTCTTTTTCAGAAAATTAGTGCACATTTTTTTCAGTCTTCATTTCCTTGGATTCTGGGTAACACGTATGACACCTTCCTTTCTATGATGTTACTCTTTGTATGTTTCTTTATTGTGATCTCTCTGCTCCAGTTTGAACATTTTCCTCTGTCCCGCCTTTCAAATTCTTAATTCTCCTCCTCAACTGGGTTGAATTTGTCATTAAATCCTTCCATTGAGTTTGCAATACGAGTCATTAAATTTTTCTATCCAATAATTCCCATTTGCATCTCTGATAAATTTGGATTTTAACTTCCTTTAACTCAGTAAGCACTGTTAATATGAACATTGTCTGGGTCTATTATGACTGTGGGCTTATTTTTTTCATTATTTATACTTTGCATCATTTATGTGAATTTGTATTCCCAAATCAAATTTTCTTACATCTTATTCTGATTTTTTTCTTTACTAATCACTTAAAGAAGTAATTTGAGATCATAGATGGTATCTTATCCCAGAGAGTAATTACCTTTGCTTCTGCTGAGAGCCAACAGGCATTAACCCACTGGTATGATCTTCACACAAGTTCTGAGACAGTACATCGGCTCATCTTTTCTGCTAATGGAAACTCCCTGATTTTCCTGTGCTATGACAGGAGTCCTCCTGACTCCTAGTCTGGGTACCAGGCCCATCTGTCCTTAATGGGGAAAGGGGGTGCTCAGTCCCTCACCCCTCAGTCTCACCATGCAGTACAGACAAGTAGCTACTTCAGGTTGCATTTTCAAGAGGAAGATGAACCAAGTGCTGAAGCTTGTTCCCTGCTAATCATACCTAGGACCCGGGTCCTGTGTGATAATTTTACTTATTTGTTTTCTTTAAGGATAGATTTTAAATACTGTCAGCAGTGTATAATGTTTCCCTTGAAACATTGCTTCAAACCACTTGCCCACTTTTTAAGGTCTAGTTAAACTTAACTTTGCCTGCAAAGTTTTTTCTGGCCTTCCTTCTCTAAGGCAGAAAGAATCGTCTTTCAACTAGGTGCCTATAGATGCCATTTTAAACTAGAGGTCAGAGAATTTCTGTTTCCATGATTATTTACCTATTCCTTTATATGAGAAAACAAACTTAGTTTTGTTCTATTCTTGTAGAAATGTCCCCTTGTTTGCCATGTTAATACTGCAACGTCCATACCCTAAGAATCCTACTAAAATTATTTACAGTAGAAAGGTATAAATGTATATTCCTCTCATTTTAATAAAAGTTCTTTAAGACCATCCTATATCATAGGCAAAGCATTTTAAGCCATGGTTAGTTTGTTTTGAGACTACTGTTGCTTTGCTATATGATTGAAAACATATACACAAAATGAAAACTCATTCAGAAAATTATGAGTAATATTTTTGGTAGATATTTCAAGATAAAAAGACATTTTCATTTTAAATGTAGAAGAATCAAGAAATGTGCTTGGGAGATATATTACATCAACTTCAGGCCTCCACATACAAGTGCATATGTACGTGTATAACCCCACATACATCTAAGGTGTATACACAGAAATACCACATACTTGCACAAATGAAAAATAAGTACAAGAAAAGGTAGAAAACTTGAAGTTATTCATTGAGATAATGAAGAGATACTGATTTTTTCCTACACATTCGAAATACAGTCTATTTTAAATTGAGTTGATAAATAAACAAGTAATGTGTACAAAGCTCATATGAACTCACAGAGTCTGAAGCAGCTTGCAATAGGTCCTCTGAACTTACTGAACAGGTGATAGTTGATGACAGATAAATAGATAGATAGATAGATAATAGATAGATAGATAGATAGATAGATAGATAGATAGATAGATAATAGATAGATAGATAGATAGATAGATGATAGATAGATAGATAGATAGATAGATAGATAGATAGATAGATAGATGATATATTTAGATTATAGATAGATGGATGATAGACAGATATATACCATGTATGTTTTCTCTCAGAGCCCTAATAATATTTCTTATTCTTTAACTTCAATACTTTTTAATCAATTTTCTCCTGCAGCTCTACTCTTCAGTTTGTATCATCTAAAGCTCAGGATATTAACAAATATTCTTTGGTTATCCATGTCAAATGCCTATTTTGAATAAAAACAAACATTATTGTACAGGGAAGTATTTTGTACACTATCAAAAGAGAATTGTAAACACAAAGCCAGCCACAAACCCTTTATCTCCAATGGGATGCTACTTGCAAGCTGTGCTAGGGTGATGGTGTCACAAAGCTTGTGGGAGTAACCAACCAAACACTAGTGTGACTTAAGGCCCATTCCACAAAATGAAACCTATTCCTGATTCTGCTTGGATGACCAAGAACCTGAGACTAGATATCCCAGGATCATAGGGTAAAACCAAATAATACTGGTTTAAAACAAAACAAAAAAAATGTGATTAAATGACTCCTATTGATATTCTGCTACACTTATAGATCAGAGACTTGTTCAGCTATCAGCAGAGAAGCTTGCTCCTTGGAAAATTAGAGCAAATGTACATACCCATGTACAATATTACACAAAGAATAAGAGAGCTTGAAACAATCAGCCCTAAATGAGATGTCTCCATCAAATCACTCCCTTCAGAACTCAAGGAACCTTGCACAGAGAAGACAAAAAGAGTGTAAGAGCCAGAAGGGATGGAAAACACCAGGATAATAAGGCCCTTTAAATCAACATGTACAAAGCTCATATGAACTCACAGAGTCTGAAGCAGCTTTCAATAGGTCCTCTGAACTTATATTATGGTTTCCAGTTTAGTGCTTCTTGAGTCTGTGAACAAGTGTGTGATCTTTGTGCCTTCTCTTTGGCTCTTTCCTTCTGTTGATTTGTCTTGTCCAAATTCAATGGGATAGATTTTGCTTTGTTTTATTGTATTTTATGCTTTTAATTTAAAAACAATAAGTGAATGAACGAATAAATGAATGAATAAATAAATAAATAAATACTTAGACACTATGTTAAATGTTAACAACTGAGCTGTCATTTATACCTGATGAAAGAGAGAAAATCAGTTTTCTCCAATGGAGTAACATGAGTATATCAACAGTTCAAGACAGGCCTCATATTCAGAAGCAGCTGACCAACATTTAATGGACTCCCCAGTATTTTCTGTGATGATGGTGGGGATTTTATCTGGTTATAAATTGGTTAGGTTTGGTTGGGGGATTGGTGTTTTATATTTTCATGGTTTGGAGGCTTTGTCCTTGTGTTGGAGTTTGTTTGATTTTTCAGAAAGAACTGAAAGTTGGACGGGTGAGGAGTGGGAGATGATCTGAAAGGACTGGAGGAGAGGCAGAATATTATTAAAGTAAATTTAAATTTAAAGTTGTGTTTTATAATTTTTAAAAAAAGAAAAATCTAACATTGCATGGTTAGAGATTAATGGGAGATTTTATCTGGGTAGTCTAGGTTTGATATGTACTCATATCTAAGATATCATGTGGGATACATATACATATATATACATATACATATATATATATATATATATATATATATATATATATATATATATGGAATATATCATAGGACGCCACATTCTCTTAAGTCACACAGGCAAGATTGAGGTCAACCAAGAATGTGTACTGAACTAAGGTAGGACTGTGTTTTTGATAGTATGGGTTCATGGATGACTAAAAGAGACATAACAACGCCCAAGAGAATGCTGGTATGCCTCTTCCTCATCCTTCCTCATCCTTCACACTGAACTTGAAAGAATGCCTCTTGGAGTAAAGCATTTTACTTTCTTGTGCCCTTCCGACCTGCTCAGTTATGTGTCACTGTTTTGATATACGAAAAGGAAAGTTAAGTGCATGTGAAGGCAGTTAGTGGTGCCTTGTGGACGGTGCCCACATGTGTGCACATGTGCGTGTTCCTGTTAGTGCTGTAAGTGGAGATTGCATGTGGGTGAGGGAAACGAGCTCTAAACTTGCTATATGGATAAAACAGAGTTTTCACTTAAGTAGATACATTTAAGGATTTGAAAAAAAAATGGGGGAAAGTAAATAAGTAAAAATAGTACACTGTAAAAATCCCAAGAACCAGACTTTCAATTTACACTTAGATCTAATTAGGAAATCCTAACAGGCTCATTTAAGTACCCTATGGCCCACAAGCAAACAAAGGAAGAAGTACAAATGACCACCGCCTGCTGATAGTATGGAACTGGCAGCTTTCAAAGGCGCTAGACTGTGAGGAAGCTTCCTCTCTTGACCTTGCTGTACCTTAGGAAATACACTCGACCAGATTTAAAAGTAGAAAATCTTTGTATCTCCATCACTGTGACCTTGATCTCAGGAATAAGTCTGTACCATAGAAAAACTGAGACCATTTTCTTGCTTGTTTCTGCATGTTCTGAGTCTGCTTTTAGATTCTTCAATCTCAAATGTCTCTATTCTCCCAGACCTACCATTTACATCCTTAACTTTTCTAAGTGCCTAAACATTTCAAAAACACCAGGTAAGTCATTGGTGTTGACATTGCTAAATAAACCAACACTAGAGAGTAGCTCTCTTCCATTTTAAGGGGAAAATGGAAAAGATTCTGTTATTTAAAGATAGCATAATTGTATTATTCCATGTTAGTAGTGGCCGTGATCTAATCCAACTTGCTGATTATTGCCAATGCAGGCTCAGAAAGATTATTATAAAACTAAAGGTGATATTTTTGGAAGCCATTATATTGCTTTTAATTGGTACATAAATAACAACCCCACACAATGAATTACCTCATTTAGTTATTTTGGTGCCTATTAGCCAACAGTTAATCTTAGAAGGTTACACTGGGAAATAGCAGTACTGAAAGCTTGCCACTTTGTACATATTTTATGGATAGTTTAACTCTTGTCCAGGCAAGCATGTGATTCTACCTGCCCTAAAATTTTTCATGTATAATTATTTCCACAATAAAATATGGCATGTACATGGAGGACCTTTATTATCCATCTGTGCAGGCACTGAAACCAATTTGCACAATTTTGTGAGCAGAAGTGTGGTTTCCTGGCATGATCATAAGCAAGCAGAGATAGCACACACACATTTATATTAGATTCCTTAGCTTCCCCTGCAGTCAGGAAACCTTCCCCATAACTTGACTATTTCCTAGAAATTTATGTACAAATAAGAAAAAAAAAAATCAAAGACTTACATACAGTTCCTGGGGATTTTAATCTGGAAGTCAGTGCCAAGTATAAATCCTTGAAAATCTAAGGACGGGTTAAGGACAGATTTTCTGAACACTTGGATCAAATTCTCATCTTCTGTACTAGAAGAGCAAAGACAAGGTTCCTGTAAATGTAGTCCTGTCCAAATCAAGAGGAATTTTTGCTTCCATGCTAGCCTAGAAGGGTCCACATCTGGGGAGAGGACTTTGAACAGAGCTGTTAAAAATATAACATACAACCGACATACTGCATTACGTTGTATATGATATATTATATCACTAAAATTCATACTAATTTTATGAACTGATGAAACCCTGGAATTTCTTCTCCACCTGCCTTCCTCAACTCTTTCTCCCCACTGACTGATTTCCAGCCTCAAATACAGCTGCTGCCATTCTTGGAATGGAATCTCTTGTTTTCCGTGGCTGTGTAGTTCTCATTCATGCCCATGTGACAAGACCATATGAAAGTTCCAGTAGATGCCTTCATCTGTGATAATGAAGAGAGGGAAAATCCCTTTCTCTTCTGCCCTCCACTTTTTGTCTTTCCTTAATACCTATCTATGATACTTACTATGAACCGATAGCTCACTATTAAGAAATGACCAACTAAAGGGGGGAAAAAATCAATGTCCTAAAATAGAGAGCAAACTATGCAAATATATGGACGATTTTTCAAATAATTTTTTAAAATGTACTTATCCATGTGGAGAGGTTTCACATTGTGTGTAAGTCTATGCATGTGTGTGGGGGTATGCACAAATGCCAATGCATGTGAAGACCCTTTGTGAAGTAGATCCTGTCAGCTTCCATGAGTTCTGAGGATCAAACTCCATTTGCCAGGCTTACATGGCAAATGCCTTATCCATGGAATTATCTCACAGGTACTCAGGCATCACCACATAAAACCTAATGCATCAAATATCTATTCTCCAGTACTGTCGTCGGCTGATATTCCTAACTGTGATAGAACTCCTTGTCTTTATTTTGAGAACTGGATCTTGTAAATAATTTGACATCTTTGTTTTATTTAGATATTAAGAACACAGAAGTGTAAAATGTTTGCTTTTTCATGTGAGGTTCTAAAACCTTAACTGAATTTTCTTTGATTCTGGGTAGGGAGTTATGCTATGCATATCACCTTGGTTTAGGTCACTTTTTATTCTTATTCTTGACTTTATTTTATAAAATCATGCCTACTTGTCTAAACATCCAGTCAAATTTTTTTTAATTTTCCCTATTCAGAGAAGAAGTTCTCTATAGCACAGTGATGAAACAAGACTGACCAGCACGAGCTATAGCTAAATGCACACTCTGTGAATGCTTTCTAGAGCACTGAGAGAGTTAAAGATGCAGGTGTAAACATTTCTAAGAGGTGTGAATTTATTTGACGAAGAAAGAGGATAAAGGAAGCAAAACAAGCAAATGAGGTTTCCACAACACGCAACTGGTAAATTACATCTGTTTATTGCAGGACACTCCAATCAGAGTAACAAAGAAATCGCCTTTCCCTATGTTTTATAAACCCTCACAGAGGGTTATAGAGAATGGTGAAAATGAAATAGCCTAGGTTTCTTCCATTCTCCTAATGTTCTCGTGTTCAAATTACTCTTGGAAGAATTAACTATATGTAGACTGCATTTGACTTGTTAAAAACCACTTGGAGCTCCTGAGACTGTACCTTCTGGTTTTACCTTCCATGTCACTTCAGATATAATGAGAGAACCTGAAACTTTAGATCCATTGTTTAAGTGATTAAGAGAGGATCAAATAAGAGAGCCCAGACTTTGATGGCAAAGGACCAATTTCCTGACCCAACAGGTAAAAAAGTAAAAGATAAATACCTGTGGCCCCAGGAATGAGATTCAAGGAACTAGAGAAGATAGATGTTAATGCAGAAGTAGTGAGAGAGTGTGTTTACTGTTTCAGCCAAGGCCTTTAAAAAAAATAAAGCCATTTTCCCTCTGCATTCTAGCTTGACCTTCCCACAAGTTAAAAATTAAACATTATGGTACTAAATAAGTAAAACATAAACCAGAGCTGTCTGTCAGACGCTCTGAGAAGAGCTACTGTCTTAGACTACCTATGTACAGCTATTAGAGATAAACAATTATTTCATTGCATTAAAGAAAAACGAATGCCCATGTCTTCTGAGTCATTAAATAAATAGATCTGCTGGCTTCAATGGCACCAGTGATTTTTATTTTTCTTTTATTGTCGTTAAACTTCATCATCTTATAAGACCAGGCATATTCTAATAGTGGCTTTTACTATTTTTAACTATGTGTAGGTTTATGACTGCATGTGGTTGTGTGCACATGAATGCAGGTGCCTGCTGACACCAAAGGTGCTGCATCCCCTGGAGTTAGTGCTTTAGACATCTGTGAACCACTCGACTTCTCTGGAGACCAAACTCTGATCCTCTGCAAGAGCAGCAAGTGCTCTTAACTAATGAACTATTTCTGCAGCCCAGACATGTTCCTTTTTTAAACATGAATCTCACATAATCTGATTACAGCATGAATCTTGCACAGATATCACTTGCCTTAGTCTTCTTTGATGGAGGACATCAATAGGTTCCCAGCTTCTAGTTAAAATTGGAAATAGGGATCCAAGTAAAAAATGAGGGGTGGAAAGAAGAATGACCTTAGGGTAAGTGTTCTTCACAGGTCTCCTACCACAGTTTGAGGATATCTTTCCCCTGAAAGTCACACACAGAGTTCTTGAGGCAGATCTACAGAGAACGTTCTTTTTTCCTGTGTTCTAGTACCCACTCTGCTCTCGTCCCTCATGGTGGCAGTAGGTTCATGGGTTCACAGTCTTAGTGCACCATTTCTTGAAGTTCTTTATTAAGCCCACTCTTCTGTAATTGGTTTCAGGGTAAATAAGTTTTCTTGGAATATTCCTAATTTATGCCTGACATCTGTTTTCTATTCAGACTCTGATCAGAAGAAAACAAAACAGGGTATAAACAACATAAAATTCCTAGAGATCTCTCTCCCTACTCATCCCATTACTATAACAGCCTCTCCTCTATATGTTGGCCTTTGATGGTTGTTGAGCTTTTGTTTCAGGAAAGAGTAGTACAGTACAAAGAAAAGTGCATCTGCCTCCTTTATTATCTCTCTGATGTTGTATGACTTTTATCTTTTCTCAGATTTATGTAGAGAAGTTTTATATGCAATGGATTACAAAGGGATCTGCAATGATGGTGCTTGATGCTTTTCTTTGTCTTCATTGAAGAGTAATAAGGAATATCTATATAACAAATTTTATTCTTTCTTTCTTTCTCTTATTCTCTAAGCCATCAGTTTTCAACCTGTGGGTTATGTCTCTTTTAGGAGTAGCGTATTGAATATCCTGCATATCAGATATTTACACTATGATTAATAATAGTAGAAAAATTACAATTATGAAGTAACAATGAAACAATCTTGTGGTTGGGTTCAGCACAACATGAGAAACATTATTAAAGGGTGACAACATTAGGGAGGTTGAGAACCACAGCTCTCAACCACTTATCAATTTGTAAATTAAGGTGATTGAGCCAAAAATATCTTCCTCACTTTTTCAACAGAGACTCTGTTTTTACTTAGTTCTGAAAGATAAATTGAAACATGTTTATTTTACAATGTTTTATATAGATTTTATGCAACACTATACATATGAATGCATGTGTACAGGTATTTCTTTATGAAGCAATATGTAAGCACATAAAAAGTTTCTCTTTTTTATTTTTGAGGTTGATGTCTTAACCATTTTTGAAGCCTAATTGTATACACATGTAGAGGAGTTATACCAGCAACATGGCTGCTCTGACAAGGGATCACACCTACAGACCTCCTAATTATGGTGATACAGCTGGAATGCAAACATTCTACATACCCTTAATCATTCTGGCTGGGATACAGACTTGTCCTTAGTACATATATTTAATCCTAAATAATGAAAGTAAAATTAGTTTCTAGAAGGAAGCAGCAATGTTTGAAAATGATGTTCTAATTGAAAGACAGACAAAGTAATGAATCAGTGAAAGATTTGACAGAATGAGTCAGATATAGGATATGCCCACCTTTTATGAGAATAGACAGGACTTAAGAGAACAGCACAAAGGAAAAGAGGGAAGAGGCAAGGCCATTATACCAGGAAAGCTTTACAGAAAGAGACTGCAAATGAAGTCATAATGAGCCAAAGAATGAGAAAGAGACAGAAGTTTAGAACATACTATCAAAGTTAGTATGAAACCAAGCAGAGCAATTCCATCAGAAGCCAAGAGAAGCCAGACTGAATCAGTCAGCTTGGAGAGGAGTTTGAGCCAGAGCAGCTGAGTTGAATCAGATAGCCAGAGCTCAGAAAAAAACTAGTAAGGGTGAGCTCATTCAGCAGTAATCCTCTGCAATGACAGTTACATCTGGAAAATAAAAGTTACTTTTACATATACAGATAAAAATGTCAAAGCTCAGGAAACCCCCACATCGTGCTATATGAAGGGCATTCACTCAGAAGTCATCTTTAGCCTTTCATTTCCAATAATTCATCTTTCTACTAATCACCTACTATCTGATTGATAGAGTTCAGCAATAACACCAAAAACATACCACACTGCCTTGTGAACTAGAAGAAATAAAAACTAAATGTACCCAAAATTAAATGACCCATTTTGCATGTGCACATTTGTGTGTGTGTGTGTGTGTGTGTGTGTGTCTGTGTGTGTGTGTGTGTGTGTGTTTGCAACAGCATGCAGTTGCTTGTGTGTTGGAGTACAAAGTACATGTGTACATGTGAATGTCATAAAAACTTTTAGATGTCATTGCTGAAATGTGATCCTTTTTTTCTTGACAGAATCTCTCATAGGCTTTGAGCTTGTCCTATAGTCTAGGCTGACTGGCTAGCAAGAAATGGGGATCTGCCTATGTCTCTTCCTTGCACAGTGTTGGCAATACAAAGGCCCAACCCTGTAACCAAGCTTTATATTTGTTTTTTTTTAAGCTAAGTGACCTTTCATTGGATAGCTTTTATTTATTCTTCCAAGTTTTCATACCTGTAAAAATTTTTTCTGGATTATACCAAACCGTCACTTTTTTCCTCCAATTTTCCATGTAATTTTTCAAAGATGTCTCCCTCCCAACTTCATGTCCTGATTTTTTTTCTCATTACTGAGTTCACCTAGCTCTTCTCATACACATTTTTTTCTTGTAATATGAGTTTGAGGATTGAGCCCAGGTCTTCTTTGTAAGGCAGAACTTTATAGACTGAAACATCTCTGCAGCACCTACTTCCCATTTGTATTATCCACTCCATCAACTGAGAAGAACAATAAATGACAACTGTCATTGGCCAGCTTGCTATAAAACATAGTGGGAGATAACTCAATGTAAATTGTTAAAAAGAAAAAATAATGAAAATCGTTTGCTTTGCAGTTGTCACATAAGACACAAATTACTACTGCCCTTAAACCTGATTGGGCACTATAACAATATCCATGACTGAATGACTGGACGATTGGCATATCATTGTGATTCTGCCATGCAGAACCCTTCAGGACCCACAGAAAACACCCAAGGCATACTTGGCAAATTAACACATGGATGAGTAAAAGACTGTGCCTATCTCCTACCACTTAGAACAGGTGTGGCATATATTGATCTTTCTATCTAAACAACGTTCTAGAAGTTCAAATTGTTCGTCTTATATAAATGAACATAAAGTTAGTGATCTAATTTTCTAAAGTAAACACTTAATTGTCTTCCAAAATGTATATCCAGATGCAACTTTGTAATTACATATGCAAAACAATAATTTGCAAGTAAAATTACTTGTGTGCATGTGTGGGGACATATTTTACAGGTACAATTTAGGTGCAAATTTCTGAAATCTTGAACTCAGACATTCAACCTATCTAATGCATTTTTACTGTGATGTGAGAAATAAAACAGAAAAGCTGTCTTGGTTCTGAAAGTGTACTTGTATCTACACTGCTAGATCAAGCAGATTAATGCCTTAGGGTATTTGGACAAGGGGAATTAAAAATAATAACAGAGTTATTTCATTTGGGAGTATGGTTCTGAACTCAGAAGTTACTTGCGGTTTAAATTCCATTCCTTTTGCACCAGCTCTATTGTCTCCCAGGGATTATCTGCAGGCAAAATCAAGAATGGAGTAAATTTATCTCAGGACCTCATATTTTGTCTGTTTTTGTCTTTTTTTTCCCTCCCAATATCAAGGTCATGCCTCACTCTGAAAAGTTTTCCAATAACTAGCTGACTTGATGAACCATTTCAGACCTGTGGCATCTTATATTTCAGGTATTTTGATCCTCAGAGACAAAAATCGGAATTGATTTGTCTACAGATATAAAAACAATGCTTTGTCAATTTGGCATGGATAAAAATTGGTACATTTAATTGTGACACAGATTCCAGAGACCAGCTACTAAAAGTGCTGATTCAGATCCTGTGTGGCTATGATTACACACAAGACGTGTTGTTTTAAATGATCAGTCTAAGAAACTCTAGAACAGACCAGATTTGAGAAAATATCTCCTTAAATCTCTCAATTTTACTTTCCTAGTTAATGATTAACCAAATATTGTGAGGCAATTATTAAAAGTAGATATTAAATTTAGCCTAAGTTTTAGCCTAAGAATTTATAAAGTACATCATTTTAAACCACATCACTGTGATAATCCAGTCTAGTACAAGGAACTTAAATATAAACTCAGGATTTTGTTTTGAAAACATATCTCTCCACTTGGGAAACACAGAGATGAACAAGCTCCTGAGCTCCTCAGAGCAGCAGTCCTCCAACATGATTCCTGCCCTCTGAAAATGAAGAAGGAAGTAACCTTGAGGAAGATGCTGTTATCTAAGGCAAAGTTCAGTGGAGAAAGAAATCATGGAGAAACATTTCTGACATTGAAAGATTAGTCTTGAATATTAGTTTAAATATAATGGGACTACTTCCTGCAAAGCCAGCTGCCACCCTAACAGAACCCCAAAGCTACATGCAGTTCTGTTCCTCTCCCAAGTGAGTCCCAGGAATTAAAAGACATGATTCTGAAAGTACAACTTCCAGTGCATCAGCTGCTCTTTATGGAACCACTCCTTTGGGCATGGCATGAACTACACTTTTTGTTTGTTTGTTTGTTTTGTTTTTTGGTTTTGGTTTGGTTTTTCTGAGAGAGGGTTTCTCTGTGTAGCCCTGGATGTTCTAGAACTCACTCTGTAGACCAGGCTGGTCTCGAACTCAAAAATCCTCCTGCCTCTGCCTCCCAAGTGCTGGGATTAAAGGTGTGTGCCACCACCTCCCGGCTGAACTACAGATATCTTAGTTCCCTCAATAAAGCTGGTATTACTGTGCCTATTTTAGACAAGGAAGCCACTATTTAGAAAAGTCACAGGGTATATTCAGAATAATTTGAGGGCCTCTAGTGTCCCTGACCCTAGAGTGTGCTCTGTTTAACAGTTTGCCCGTGGCTTTTCGTGTATTCTCAGAGCAATCAGAGCACCAAGACACCTGCCTGGCTCAGTTCCTTTCTCATCTCTCCCTCATCTGTCCTAAGATAATCTCTCCACTATTTCCACATAGTCATGTATGGTGACATATATAGAATATATTTATTTATTTAAAGTTGACAAACTAAAAATGAAATATGTGGATAATATCAGTAAAATGTCAGGTGTTTCTTGTTCTTGATTTATCTTGAATTTACTAGGGAAAGATAGCCTGTAGAAATATTTCCAATTTCACTTTTCTCAGTTTTCTTCTCTTTTAGCCTCGAACTCCACAAAGATGTATGTTTGTAATATTTTTTATAAAAAAAATCCTTCTGATACTATGAACACAATGCCAAATATTGTCTGGAGCTCCTCAAAATAGAAGCTTAAAATGAAAACGGCTCCAGCTACACCTGCAGCCTCAGTGCCGTGACACATTACTGCAGAAACTGTGCCAAATTTCAACTGAAATCACTTTTTCTTTTAGTATGTTATCCACATTGATCTTCCCTCCTATTAGTTTTGCTAACAGTGACCAAATATTGTATAACAATTGTCAAAAACATCACGTGCTTTTCATCCTCATAGCGCATTTGATTGTCCCAAGATAAAACTGTCTTTTACTAATGAAAAATTGATGCTTAGAGAGGTTTATCCTTCTCGCCTTAGGCCATGCAGAGCCTGCAGTAGAACTACAAAGTTAATTGTGGAATCAAGTATTCTTCTGTCCCTGGAGTTTATGGTTAGGTATCTCCACTCTTACTAGTATTCTAAAAAGAGTCTTTTTTTAGGGCACATTTCCTCATAAGCCTAGTACATTATTGGAAACTTCTTAGAGGAAGGAAAATTTTTCTTGGTTCAAGGTAGCTAACAAACTGTCCCCAGGAGGAATAGCTGGTGATTATAGAGTTTGTCATGTTTCTGTCCCTTCTTAGAATGTCTTTAGAGGAGCTTTAAGGAACACTTAAACCTCTACAAGATACCATGAATTAAAATTAAAAGTGAAAAATGGCAAGATGTAAGAAGGAAAGCAAGATGCACACAAATCCAGAGGAACAGCTTAGCACCACTTCCTCTCCTGAGAAAAATACACTAGCTGTAGATCCCATATGGTCTTTTAATGGGTAAGTCTAGTGAATGAGTAAGTGAGATATGAGTAGCTACCCCATTAGGTCTACAGAAACTATCAGCTGCAGAAGAAAAGGCATTTTCTTGATGTTACAGATTCCTTCTAAAAGGATGACTGAGTAGGTGTTAAGGTGATATCACTTGGCTTGCATGCTCATTCCCTATGTATCTTTCTGACTTTCGTTTGACATATCAACTGGCTAACTAAAACTTAACACTTGAAACATTTCTCTAATTCATGAATTTGAGGTTAGCAACGTCAAATTCCATGAGGATCATCTTTCCCAGGATGCAGTAAGTAACTGACATCATGACTTCTACATTGTCTGCCCATTCCTTCTAACGATTGATCTGTAGGAGTTCACAGCTGTTGCCTCACCTTTCTTGCAAAATTTGGGTTTCTGGACAGGTAGTCAGTAGTCAGGAGAGAAGACAGTAGTGCCACCTGGTGCTCAAAGAGGTGAGATTTCATCCAAACCTACCAGCCCACCTCCTGCCAGACCTGACACCACATAAGAAGGTTTGTAAAAGGACCCTTTCTTATAAGTTCCTCATTCTGCCTCCTCTGAGGCTTCAGCTGACACTTGCTGGTATCAGTTTTCACTTGTAAACAGGTCAAATAATAGAAGGGGTGTCACATGACTTGAGTAGCCCCTCAATTCTGTCTGGTACCAACTTCAATGTTAAAGTAAATATTACCAAAGTAAAAATATTTATTGCCTTTTTGGGCATCGAACATTGAAAGGATTCCAAATATCGAGGACCAGGGAGGAAATGAGCACAGATGCCGCCATTTGGTGGGTTGTTGTTGTTGTACATTTCAGAGACAAAATACAGTCAATGTTTTACAGACATAGTTGCATTACTATGCATGCCCTGACATATTGTGCTTGTCACTTTATTATTTAGCATTTATGCTGTATTTAAACTGCCCTATATTATTTTTTCACAAGCCTACTAAATGAAATAGTTTTACTCCTGTAAAAAAACAAACCTGGTCACAAGTGATTAGACATGGCAATGTTCCTCCTTCCCACTTGGAACGTTCCTGAAAAGGGTAGTTCAATGTTTTCTCCTTTGTTCTCTGCCATTCATACAATGACTAGTCCCAGCTTGGTGTGTGTGAAGATGGGAAGCTGAGGTAGAAAGCAGAGGTAGAAAGTCTTGGAGCTTTCTACTCTGGAGACAGAGGCTCCAGAGGTATAACAATATGATATATGCCAATTGGGCATTGTGCAACTGAGGACATTGAACATTTACAGGATTACAATCAGGATTGAGGTGATCACATAGTTAAATCAATATATACGTAACACATCATAAACATTTAATGTGATTATATACAAGTATATACAAGGATGACAGAAAGAAGGAAGAGAGGGAGAGAAAGACAGAGAGAAAGAAAGAGAGAGAGAGGAGAAACTATTTAAAAGAAGGTGGCCTACACAAGTTTTCATGGTCCATCTGAGCTATTCAGGCACATACTGCTTATAATAGACCACTGAGAACCTATCTTGTACTGACAACAGGATCATTCCTTAATGTGCATGTGTGTGTGTGTGTGTGTGTGTGTGTGTAAGAGAAAGAGAGAAAGAGAAAGAGAGATAGAGATTGTAAAAATCATAAGTTAAACATAAGTCAGCTGTTTTACTGATGCTTAATTAATGAAAGCATAAACTGCTTTACTTTAGCATCTGAGAAAAACAAAGGTGCTGTGTTGGACTCACTGAGCAATAACTGTCAATCACTATTGTGGCATGAATATGGTCTTGAATACTCTACTGGGTGGGATTTGTGAGGATTGCAATAATCATTTGTGATCTCAACCCTTCCTCCTAAGTTCAGACTCTAAGACTCAAGAATATGTAACTCGAATGCTTACGTTGCTCTTGGGAAAGATTAAAGTGTGACTCCTTGTCTGTGGATCGGGGATTGCCTAACAAAGGAGATGCCCTTCAAAGTCTGTCTTAAAGGTAACTAGGATTTGTCCAGATTAATGTAAAGAATTGCTCGCTCTGAGCAAAGCATGGACAGCAATGTACAGAAACAGAAATGGACAGCAACATACAGAGACACCAGCATTTGAAACAATGGCATTTTCTAAACATTCTAGGTGATTTAGTGTGGTCAAAGGTAAAGTTGTAGGTAGACAACCAGTGCTGGAACTTAGCAATTTACATAAGACTTCAGAGGTAATGTCCAAATAAGACTGTCATAACTGTATCCTGGAACAATAAAAGGCTGTCTGGTGGCTATATGAAGACAACACTTGAAGTGACCAAACAGAAGCTGAGATAAATTTGGAAACTATTGCTGAGGTTTATGTGAGAAACAATAAAAGATTAAATGAAGGCGGCGTTGGCAGCGGGAGGGAGTCGAATGCAATTTTTAAAGCAATGTCGGAGTCAAAAGTGACAGGCTTTGGTGACAGATTGGATGCAGAAGATGGCTTGATTCCCAATTTAAAATATCTAAAAAGTTGATTTAGTCAAGCCTCAAAAAAAAGTGAGTATTTTTAAATTTGCTCCAATTCATAAGAAGAGCTTAGGAATTAGAGATCCACACAAAATCCAGTGACCACTTAATGACAAAGCTGAAAGTGACTATGACTGATTTTATGGAGAGTATTTATTGGAAACATTCATGCAGAAGTAGCCTACATTTATTATAAAAGAGTAATTTTTTAAAATCTCACTTATAGCACAGGCCAAGATCCTAACGTGGGTTTATGCTTGTGGAATTATACCCTAGTTCAGAAATTAATATGTAGAAAATGACATCTACTATGTTTGTCATAGGGGACTTTTGGGATAGCATTTGAAATGTAAATGAAGAAAATATCTAATAAAAATTCAAAAAAATCTTTATTATAAATGAAAAAGAAGAGTTATCTTAGTCACAGTGTCTCTTCATAGCAAATATATATATATATATATATATATATATATATATATATATATATATATATATAGGTCGTGAAATTTTAGTTCTCTTTTTTCTTTATTGTCTGTGGAAATTAAATTTAAAATCAGCCTTAATTTGTTTTTTTTTTAATATATCCAGTTGAAGGCCATTATAGAAAATGATGGTGTTGCCTATGATTTGGATTATGAGTCTGTCTAGCCTTTCAGACTACCTTTCAAATATACATGTGTGTACATATGCATATATATATATATATATATATATATATATATATATATATATATATATTTTTCCCCCCCCCTCTGGCCTGACCTGATTGATACATTTAGCTATTACAGTAGCCCTAATTAAGAAATTTCTTTCGAAATTAGAAAAATAAGCTTTGAAATTTGAGCCCATTCAAATCTTCCTGTGGTATTTTTAAAAACATGTCACCCTTTTTGACAAATCAGCATGCTAAATGATGTATCCCAAAGTAGAGAGGAGGAAACAGACAAAGATCACTTAAATGGCATGTGTGCCTTGGAAGTCTGTGAGCATGTTTTCTCCAAATGACTCCCTTCCTTATCCACAGGAACTATGGAGAAAAGCTACACATGTTCAGATGAACTTCAAAGGCCTATTGTAAGAGAAAGCCTCTGTGACTCAGTTTATCATTCTGCTTAGAAGGAGCAGCTTCCAAAAGAAACAGTTTCTAGATTTCCACAGCATTGCATATGTTGAATGTCCTAGGGCAGGTCATGTACTCTAACAAGGTCTCCCATAAACAAAGTGGAGCTAAGGCATTAATGAAGAATAGTGAGTAGCTGTAGTTCTTAAGAAATAAGAAAAAGGAAACACGGGGATTAGGGCAGTCTAAATGTGGAAGAGAGGGGAAAGAATGGGGGATGAGAAGCCTAGAAATGTTCATATTGTAAACTGCTTCTGGGACACTGGGAAACACAAAAGCAGAAGGAGGCCTACAATTCAGAATTAACTTAGGCACTGTTGTAGAACACAACCACTTTCTATTTCCTCTAAGGTCTGATGAACACATTTGGACCTGTTTGCATGTGATAAAAAGCAATCTATATCACCAGAAAAGAAAAACCCGGGAGAAGTAGGGAGTGGCTCAGCCAGCCCTCACCCCCTGCATTTGTTCCTGTATAGTTGATAGTCCCAACAAAGGGCAAGAGGGAGTCACATCCACCTGACCCAAAGCATGTCATTAACAAGTACTTCTTTACTTACATTATAAAGAAGTACAGAGGAAGACCCTATAAATATAGAGGGGTCCAAAAAAGCACTGGTCTCTGGATCTTTAGTCACACTAATCTGGAGGGTAGTATGTGATTCTCAGCTATACTTCAGCTCTTCTACACGAACTCCCCCCACCTTCTACTTTGTCTTCAAGTGGTTGACTATTAAAGTGTTGTCTCTGTAAATGCTCAAGACATGTATTCCTTCTCTTGCAGATTTTCTTAGAAGTAATGCATACTTAAAACTCACTGATTCTTTATATCAGAAATTAATCATAAATATTATTCATTTCTGAAGTTCAGTGATCTGATACTATAGGATATCCAGGATATCAGCTAGGTCTCTGACTGATCTATAGATGAAGACTGGAATATTTTGTAAATAGACATCAGAGATCAAACCAGATGGTTTGGTCAGAGATCTGCTTCAATCAGATGGCTCTTGTTAAGTCCATGCCCTAAAATAGTATAGCTGATTGTGTATGCTGTTTCTAGCTATTTGAGATTCCTGAACACTGACTTTGATAGTTGCTGTTCCAATTTGTACTCTCATCTGCAGTGAATAAGTCGTTTCCTCTACCCCATATCTTCTCCAGCATTTGTTCTCATTTTGTTTGGTTTGGTTTGGTTATTAAACATTCCGATTTGGTAAGATAACGTTTTACAATAATTTTCATTTACATTTTCAAGGTGGCTAAGAAAGTTGAACACTTTTTAAAAACTTGTTTTTAACTTTTTGTATTTCATCTTTTGAGAAAGATGTTGTAATTCTATGTCCCATTTTGTTTTGTTTTGTTTTGTTTCTAATTAGGTTATTTTTGTTTTGTTTTTATTTTCATCTTTTTTAGTGTTTAGTTTCTTTGAGTTCTTTGAATATTCTAGACGGGAAACCCTGTCAGATGCGTACCTGACAAGACTTTTCCTATTCAGTAAGCAGCTTCTTCAGGTCAACGATGATGTTCCTTGCTATACAGACACTTCTAGTTTTATGCGATCCCATTTGTCAGTCATTGGTCTTAATGTCTGCTAAGTACAACCTCTAGCTGAGGAACTATTGATAATTTATAGCTACTGCAGAATACACAGTTTACTTTATTTAGGAATGTGGACCCTTGTAGGCCTAGCAGACTCTAGTGAATACCCACACACCTAAGACTGAACAGGAAATACTAATAGAATTTGATAGCGTTTTTTTTTTGTTGTTGTTGTTGTTGTTGTTGTTGTTTTTTAATGAGAGCACAAAGTTGAGTAGATATGGAGGAGGGGGAGGATCTGACAGGAGATTGTGGATGGGAGCAAATATGACCAAAATACAATTCTGAAATTCCCAAAAAATTAATAGTAGTTTTAAAGTAGGCTAGCATAGATCCTGAAGCGAAGAACGCAGACATCTTGTTATCAATTCTTTCAAACATTCAGAAACTTTAGTTTTAAGTGAACTATGTCCTGCTCATTGCCTCCAACTGACCCACTTTGCTTACGGAGTTACTGCCTGACAAGCAGTTTGAGTTTGTCTATTGCACTGACCTCTGCTTCAACAACTCCCATTTTAGAAAACAGTCTGCCCCACAAGGCAACCCCAGCTATTATTAGTCTCTTCAAATTGCTCAAAAGGTTTTCCTCATATTGAATAAATCCGTTTCCATGAAATATAAATTGAATTCCCAAGCTCCCCTCTCTCCTTTTCTTCGGGCCTCAGAAATCTAAACGGCATTGCTTTTGTTTCTAGTACATTATCACAACCTCCCCCTAAACTTTCCCAATCAAACTATTTAACATTTCCAACACCTATGCCAGTGGTTCTAAATCCTTTCTGGTTAATGCCTCTGAATATAATTCAGATGTTATATAATATTATAACAAAAACAGAACTTTCACAGTCTTGTTTGTCCTGATTAAATTCATATACATATTAAACTGCTATGAAAATCACATCTCCTTTTTATCCTGACATGTTTTATACCTTGGTATAAATGAATTTTTTTATTCCCTGCTTGAGTAATGCAGCTGTGTCTCAGAAATTATAACTGTCAAGGACAAAATCCATAATGGTTTCATTCGGTACATTCTGCACTCATGACAGAGTCATCATAATATGTCCTTGCACGTAACATGTAAATAAGCAAGGAAACACTGCTTTTATATAACTATTCTAAGTAGAGTGAATTGACAAAGCTTATGATAATTGACATAAGATAACATAAGGACGCATGTGTAGGGTGGGTGTAATCAAATAAAAAAGTAGGTATTTTCTTTACCTTTTGGTATAATTTTGTAGACATGTAGACAATTAAATGTCAAAGCCCTATAGAAGCTGAGATTAATTAGTAAAACGACAGCTTGAATGTAAGTGACCTGTACCCAGTCAAAGATAATTGCTAACAAAAGCAGAGCTAAAGAATCCAGTTTTGTTGGCTTCCATTTCCTTTCTTTCCAAAACAAAAACAAAAAAAAAACAAAAAAAAACCTGTTTCTTATAACTTTCTCATGCTTTCACAGGATAAAGTTATAGTTACAGTATCTTTAAATGTATTATTTATTCAGAGATTCAAAATACAAAACAAAATGAAATATGAAATATAACCTGTTAATTATCATGGCCCATACCTGTAAGGATTTCAACCAAAACTGTACAAATCATCTTTCTCTTTCTAGTATTCACTCATCCAGTGTTCAAGGAAATAGGTACCCTATTGTATGAGAAAATTAAACGAGGCTGAAATTGGTGATTTCTGGTGCCATCTTTATTTAACTGTGCAACATAATGAACATATTAACTTAATCCACTGTATTTCACATGTTAACAGGTCACAAGGGATTGAGCCTTACAGTTTTCTAATTGTGTGTTTTTAAACATGCTGCACGGGACACTTGCAGTAAATCCTGCCTAACTCGAGAGTTGATTTTAGCTTGTAAGTCTGAAATTAACATAAATCTCATTTTTAAAAATATCTGAGCTAAAGAAATGTATAGCCGAGATTTATAGATGCTGGGGAGGAGAAAACATGAAGCAATCAATTAAAATTCACTCTGAAATATGCAATTAAAGTCGAGCAAAAGTAAACAGTCTTTTAAAGAAAAAAAAATCATCCTGCTCTTCCTTAGTACCTGAAGCCAAAATAAGAATGATGCCTACTGAATGACACTACTGTATTCCTGCAAAGTCCACAGCAGCGGGGACTTAGAAGTATTTCATCAATGAGTTTCCGAGTGTGGTTTCCAGTTTATACAATTGCCTCTGTGAGTTACAATAAGGATACCACACAACTCTTGACCGACACAGTATTTCACTGGGTGTTGGTAGTTGCTGACAAAATCCCCCAAGCTAAACAATAATCCTTTGTTCCTAAAATAAAAATCATAGAAGTAAAAATGTTACTTTGCTTATCTGATGGTCTCAACAAATTTATCCATCGTGTTAGTCTCAAAGCAAAGCCTGAAATAGAATCAGAGTCATTTCTAATTCAAGGTCAATTCAACTATTCTAATTGCATTTATGATGCTGCATTTTCAACTCTTGATTTTGGCTGAATTAATCATATATCAAGATGTTTCTAAGAAAAAACTAATAGATAATCAGCAGAATAAAAACTGTCCATATAGTGGAAGAAAATAACTACAAATAATATATTCAATATGTAGCCAACGTCTAAAACCTATGAAGAATACCTACAGACCAACAATAACAAAATAATCAGGTTAAAAAATTATCAAGTGACATGAACAGGTACTTCTCCAAAAAATAAAAAGAAACAATCAACTAGCCAATAAGCAAAGTAAGATGTCTTGCATAACCAATCATCAGAGAATTATACAATAAAACCACAATAAAACACTTTTCATGTCTATTAAGATTGTCTCACTGTTACTCTTCATCACCCACTAACATGAATTTACAATGACATAAAAGAAGAGCAATACATCTCTGGGTATCTGTGAGGAAATTTCTGGACAGTATGTACTAAAGAGGGAAATGCCACTTTTGACTGTGGTGGTCCAATCTTCAGAGGATAAAGCCTCTATGAAATACAAGGAGAAAAAAAAGTGACCACATTTTCTTACATTTTTTTCTGTGTACTATATAAAAGCTTTCCAACACATGGCATCACCATCCTGATTTACTACTTTACAACTGGCCCAGAAACAGAGCTAAATGACATTGGCTATGTCAAGAAACAGCAGAAGAAGAAAAAGTACACAAAGAAATATTTCTGGAAAAAAATTATATAGGCAAAATCAGTATCCAAGCCTTCACCAATTTTCTAGTATTCAGATACAGTTTTTAGTTTCATAAAATAGGGCCAGAGACCAGCTACAAGACCGCTGAAATAAATCAGAATGAGTTGGCATCATTATAAAGCCTGACATTACCAATATGTACAATTTCCTTTTTTCTGTTTGTCCATAGGAAGATACAATAGATCATAGAAAGGATGATGGCTGGATGAAGGGATGGATCGATAGGTAGATACATAGAATGACAGGCAGACAGAGAAATAAAACAACCAAAGAATTTATGTAAATTTATAATTTAGCCATTCCTTGAGCCTGAGGTGTGAAACTATTTAACAAAATATACCAGTAAGGAGAGAAGAACAAGAAGAAGCAAAGGGGGAGGAGGAGGAGAAGGTGGTGGGAGGGGAGGGGGAGGAGAAGGAGGAGGAGAGGGAGAAGGAGGGAGGGTGGAGAAGGAGGAAGGGAGAAGGAGGAGAAGGAGGAGGAGGGAGAGGAGGAGGGAGGAGGAGCAGGAAGGAGAAAAGAAGAAGAGGAAGAAGAAAAGAAGAAGAGGAAGAAGAAAAGAAGATGAGGAAGAGAAGGAAGAAGAAGAAAACAAATAGATGAGATATGAGATATTCAGGGCACTGCCTCAGATCTAGCAGTATAATCAAAAACAGCACTGCCCTAGAAACTTCTAGACCTTGTCATCCCAGGACCTGAACAACAATGCCTATACTATACAAAAAATCTTCAGGAAATTCTAGATCTTCCTCTTCTTACCACATCCTCACCCATTAATTTCATTTCCTAAGGAAAGGAATACTTAAATATCATCTCCCTGCTGTTATCACAAATATCTCCCAGTCTGCCCTGTCCAATCCATTCAGTCCATGCCAGCCTTCTTGCTCATGGTACCAACCTTTCAACCAAGTTTCACATACTCAGCAAGCTATACAGCTAGATTTTTGTATCAATTTTTTTCTTAGCACACAGATTTTTATATTTGATTGACTTACTTTGTATATGAATTTACACCGATCTCTAAGTGGCCTTTACTAATGACAGTGAGATTATCTGATCATTTAGATGAAATGACTTGCTACCTGTAGAGATTGTTCACATGGCTCACAGATACACAGCTAGCATTCTGTAAGTGTGAACCATCATCACAACTATCATTTTATTTTTATGATTTTATCATAAAATACAAATATGCCCATGCTATTCCTCTAGTTGTTAGTTTTTGAGAAAGTAACTCACTTTTGTAGCTCAGGCCAGTTTGGGACTCCAGATATAGGTCATGCTGTCAAAGCCCCAATCCTCTTGCTTTAGCATCTTCCAAGTTCTAGAATGGCAAGTGTGTACTCCCACCCACATCTTCACATGCAAAAGTCTGAAATTAACTTAGGAAAAGAGTTCATTGAATTTTACAGTAGCTGATATCATGCTAAAGGGACTCTGCTTGAGATCAAGAGCATAGAAGCATGAGCCCTGTGGTCTCCAGGATAGTTGGGAAGCATCACACTATAAGCAAATGCTTTATACTCTGGTTTCTTTTCTAAGCTCACTTTGCTCCATCCTTACATTTTATTGTATCTGTTCCATGTCCTCTCTAAGGAATTGTCTGATTTCCAGAGTGGTTGTACCAGCTTGCAATCCCACCAGCAATGGAGGAGTGTTCCTCTTTCTCCACATTCTCATCAACATCTGCTGTCACCTGAATATTTGATCCTAGCCATTCTGACAGGTGTGAGGTGGAATCTCAGGGTTGTTTGCATTTCCCTGATAATTAAGGGTGTTGAACATTTTTTCAAGTGCTTCTCAGCCCTTCGGTATTCCTCAGTTGAGAATTCTTTGTTTAGTTCTGTACCCCATTTTTAATGGGGTTATTTGAATTTCTGGAGTTCAGTTTCTTGAGCTCTTTGTATATATTGGATATTAGTGCCCTATCAGATTTAGGATTGGTAAAAACTGTTTCCCAATCTGTTGGTGGCCTTTTTGCCTTACTGACAGTATCTTTTGCCCTACAGAAGCTTTGCAATTTTATGAGACAAAGTGTGGAGCTAAGACGAAAGGATGGACCATCCAGAGACTGCCCCATCCGGGGGTCAATCCCATAATCAGCCACCAAACCCAGACACTATTGCATATGCCAGCAAGATTTTGTTGAAGGGACCCTGATATAGCTGTCTCCTGTGAGGCTTTGCCAGTGCCTGGCAAATACAGAAGTGGATGCTCACAGTCATCTATAGGATGGAACATAGGGCCCCCAATATAGGAGCTAGAGAAAGTACCCAAGAGCTGAAGGGGATCTGCAACCCTATAGGTGGATCAACAATATGAACTAATCAGTACTTCCAGAGCTCCTGTCTCTAGCTGCATATGTAGCAGAAGATGGCCTAGTCAGCCATCATTGGGAAGAGAGGCCCCTTGGTATTGCAAACTTTATATGCTCCAGTACAGGGGAACACCAGAGCCCAGAAGTGGGAGTGAGTGGGTAGGGGAACAGGGCCGGGGGAGGGTATAGGGGACTTTTGGGATAGGATTTGAAATGTAAAGAAAATATCAAATAATAAAACAAAGAGTAGCGGGGGAGGGCAGAACAAATTCTCTGCTGAACTTTGTTTCCAGGCTTGCTTTAGCAAACAGTTTTCCCATATACCTTATATGTATGCTCAATTAAAACACCTAAAAGTAGTAGTTTTTAAAACACCATTTGTTGACTGAAAAATGGCAGTCATCTTGGGGCAATGGTCTTCAGGAAAGACACACAGCAATACTAATTAATGTCTATTGAGTTCCGCACCAATAGATGCTGCTAACCAAACAACTTCTCTACAAAAATTTCATTATCCATCTTGGCTTACACGTTTCACACAGTCCCTTTCATCTGTCAGGGCTCTGGTATTACACACTGGTCCTGTTGGAATAGTCCTTTCTAAACTTTCCTTTAAGTCCAATGTATTTCACTTTAACCTAAGCAAACTGTACTGATAACTCCCTTCACCCTTACTTTTCACTGCCAATGACTTGGTCTCTTTTGCATATTCTCTGATTACAGCATGCAACCCTAGAGTTGGCTTGTTATACTGCACTGTTGTGACAAGAGCTGACTAAATACAGCATTCTTCTTAACATATCCATTCTTCATGACCTTAAACTACGAAGAAAATATCTTCCAGTATAGGGAGTGGAAAGTAATTCTCACATGACATTTACATGTGTGAAATTATTACAATTGAGTCTGATCATTCAATATACACTAGGATTATCTCCAAGAATTGCTTCTAAATCTAGTGCTAATAGGTGAGAAAATTGATTCAGAGGCTACACAACCTTGTCAGTCATCCCACTTGCAAGTAGCAAGAACTCAAATCAGATCTACCTCAATGAAAACACATGCGCCTCTCACACTGTATCTTAACATTCATGCTGTTACACATAAAAGTGGTAGTCACCATATTAATAAAAACTTAGTTCCCAGGCTGATGTTACATTCAGATGACTTGTGTTTATGATTGATAGCTGGTAGACAGTAGTTCAGACTCTTCACATAAGATAGGAAATATTTAAAGCATTTTAAATATACATATTATATAATTTGTCAATTCATTTAAATTTCAAGATACTAAAGAAGTTGCCCCAGCAGACTATACATTTACATGTGACAACACAGAGGTCCAGAGTCTTTAAAGTAAAGTTTTTCTTCTGTACTTCTCCTGTAACAAATCCACTGATGGACATTTGTGTTTCTTCACACACATCTCAAATTGGACAGAGACCAAATGACCATCATTTTACCATTATAAAGAAAAACATGTTTGAAAACTATGGCATAAAATGCCTCAAAACAACAATTTAGTGAAACTGTGGTTGACGGATACCAATTTGGAGTAATTTACTCTGCTTTTTAGTCTCTTTGGCATCCAAACAACCTTCTGTCTTGGATGTTTTGTTACAGATTGTATATTTTTCATTCAGAATTTTTATAGATATTGAGATTCTTTAATACAGAAAACATCTAAGAAAAACCGAAATGATGATGTTCCTTGTTTGAACAGCAGGCTGCTGTATATCCTGACAGTCCACCAAGCAATTATGTATCAAAATACTAGCTAAATGGTCCCTCCTAACAACCACTGAAAAGAGGCTTAGTGTAAATCATCAATATTGCAATAACCCTGCTTCTCCTATCCTTATATTTTTATTAATTTTATGTTACCATACAGAGTAATTGGTTTTATCATGGCATCTTCACACATACATGTCACTGTATTTTCTTTGTATTCCTTCTCATCCATTGCCCTCACCTTCAATATGTCATTTACTTGGCCTAGAAAGTTGGTCTCTTTTCATATCTCTCTTGTTGCTTCCTTATTACATACATTCCCTCACCCCCTGCTTTTCCACCCTCCTATCATGAATCCCTTTCTACTTTTTGACCTCCACACATTTAGATAATTTTAAATATACTAATATTGTTCTGCTACTAAGACATAATATTAAGCCAACCCTTATAAATTTCTTGTAATACCCACAAATTAGCACATTTCTCACACCTCATCAGAGATCTTTCCTTTTATACTAGATAGTGGTATTAATGCAGAGAGACATGATTGTCTAAGATGCAGAGAGAAGTAACTGTGGAGTGCTCCATCCAAATTGCAACATCAACTGGTCTCCACCCCTTCTGAAGGCTTAGGAATCATTGGGAGAAAGGAGGCAGAAAGACTGCAAGGCCCAAAGTTAGTTTACCACTACAGTGATACAGTGTTAGCAGGGTATAATAAGGAAGTTACGCACACGAGCTCACAGCAGTTATGACTGCATGCATTAGGCTTGTCAAGCTCATGCTAGACAAAATCTCAGCATTGAGGAGGCAAATGGGTATGAAGTCCCATCCTAGACACGAAGTTATTGGTAATTGATAGATACTAGGAAAGGGAGAGTAAAGTTATTTTAAGGCTGTGGTCTCTGATAGATCTAACATACTGCAATGTAAACCTGAAAATTGCAACCCCTTTGGGGGTTCAAACAATCCTTCCACAGGGCTCACTTCAAATTATTAAAAACATAGATATTTTCATTACTATTCGTAACATTAGAAAAATTACAGTTACAACATGACAACAAAAATAATTTTATGGCTGGGGGTCACTATAACATAAGGAACTGTATTAATGGGTCACAGCATTTAGAAGGTTGAGAAGAACTGAACATGTGGATGACCACACAGGTAATATATTGACAGTACTAATGGCACAGGATGGGAGAAAAATATAAGAGCACAAACTTGGCTGAGTATGGATTGTGGTGAGGATCTTAATGTAGCGAGCAGATGGACATAAAAATGTTCAAAATATAATGTAAAAGTTCTTGAAAATTAATACAATAGTTTTAAGTGGAATAAATAAAATCTGCATTTTGCAAATGAGAAGAAAACACAGGATTTTCTTTGTCTTTCTGAGATTCATCCTCTTTTGATGTGCTAAAATACAGACAAAGTTCAAGATATCTACATATTTAATACGCCACTAAATGTGTAAACATTAAGATACCAAAGGTTAAAATATCCAAACTTGAAATTTGAGACAAGAATATGAATAAAGCTTAACCATGAAATTATGAATTATCCTGGATGTTGAAAGAATCTTAAATTTATGGGATGCTGGGGAAAACCCAGGGTATAGGAGTAATAACAACAACAACAAAAAGAGGATATTTATATAGAAATATCTCACCACTATCAAGGCTACTAGATTTTTAATGTTTTAATTAAAAATGCATTTCTCCATCAGAGGTCAGTATAAATGAGTATGGTAATGGGTCTTGGTCTCCATGCCCAACATCCAACAAAGTGTCTCAGATAGAGGGGGTTAGTAGATTCTCTTTGTTAGCACTCTGACCCTGAGGTAACAATCATTTCCACTCATGTTCTATGGTTAGTCACAGAAATGGGGCCCTACTTACTTACAAAAATGCATAGGAAATAAGTTTACAGTGAGTACCCATATCCTAGTGACAAAGCTACCTTGTGGTGGGGGAGGACACAAAATTTATTGAACAACTTTATATATTCCTCCAGAAAATACAAAAAGTACTCAATTCTCTTATGTGTGTCACTGTGTGTATGGGAGGCACTGTGAAGCATTTCCTGTTGCTTCTAGTAACTTTTATGTGGATGTTTTAAAAAAATTAATGGCATATATAACTACTTATAATTGTAGGACAAATTTAGGGACCATTTTGAATATAGACCATTATAGACTGGTTATTTTGTTTCTGTTTTTTTTTTTTTTAAGCATATTTCAAAGCTGTTTTTTTTTCCTAGTTATGATGGTTTAAAATGTTCCCATCCACTGGTATGAGAAAAATTCAGACCACAATGCTGTGCAAGTCTGATATCAATTGCCTGTGCTACTTATCCTCAACCTTAGTAAATACTTGACTTGGAAAAGCAGACATTGATTTATGGACACCTTTCAAATAGTCAGGTTCCCCAACCCTTCCTACAACAACATTCAAGATTAGATAGAATAAAATATCACTTGATCAGGCATGAGACTGAAAGGAAACATATTGGAGATTTAGACAACACCATGAATCTTAATAGCACATGTCATTCACAGTGACTACCAAAAATGTGAGTCATACAAAGACAAAAACAGCAGACATGCTAATATGAGCAGGGGACAGCCTACAAAGCCTCAACTCTACACAAAAATCTATAAGAAATAAAGAAAGAAAAAAAAATCTGAGAATAGGAGAAATAGTCTTCCCTAAAGCACAACAACTGATTGTCCTATACCAACTAGTAGGTCTGAGAACATATATGCAATTAACATTACAGAGACTGAGCAGATTTTATATATATATATATATATATATATATATATATATATATATAAAATGTGTGTGTGTATGTGTGTGTGTGTGTGTGTGTGTGTGTGTGTGTGTGTGTGTATAAACATGTATACATGTAACACTAACTAATGAAAAGTGAGGACATGAATTTGTGAAGGATGAAGGTGAGGTATATGGGAGGGTTTGGAGTGATGAAAGGGAAGGAGGAAGTGATGTAATTATTATCTCAAAAATGAAAGAAGTATTTTTAAAAGAAGCAATCCCAAGAAGAAAACTTATAACTAAATATTCATATGAAAAATTAAGAATAAGCACAAATAAATGGATGAATGATACAGATCAGGAGTTTGGAGAAACATGAGCAAACCAACCAAAATTCAGTTGACCAAAACAATAAAAAAAACAGGGTATAAATTAATGAAAAGTAAAATAAGACCAAGAATATAAGAATTGATTATTTGAAGAATTGCAGAGGGGAAACTGAAGAGGGGGATGACATTTAGAATGTAAATAAATAAAATAACCAATAAAAAAGAATAAAAGGACATTAGCTCAAAAAGAGGAAAAGATTGACAGACTATTAGAAAATTAATCAAAAGGAAAAAAAGAGCTAAACTATTACATTTGAAATGAAGATACAACCATTACAACAGCACCAAAAACATTCAGAAATGTATAATGGAATGATTCTGGATAACACTTGAAATGTAAATGAAGAAAATATCTAATAAAAGTTGAAAAAAAAACCAATTCTGTATTAAACTTGGAAACCTAAAGGAAATGGGAGAATTTCAACAAGGATTGAAAGCATTATACATAAGTCAAAATAAGAAAAATACTTTTAAAAATTAATAAATAACAATATTGAAACAATAGTAAATTCTCCAAATAAAAAAGCTCAAATCCAGGTGGATTCATGGGAGGTTCTACCACATGTTCTTAGAACTGCAACCAATATTTCTCAAAATACTCTGAAACCTAGAGATGGAAGAACCATCTCCAAACCCCTCCTATGTGTATCCAGGATTGCTTCAATACCAAAGCCAAGGAAAAAGCTCGAGAGAGAGAGAGAGAGAGACAGAGAGAGAGAGAGACAGAGACAGAGACAGAGACAGAGAGACAGACACACAGAGAGACAGACAGAGAGACAGACTGGGAGAGAGACAGAGAGAGACAGAGAGAGAGACTGAGAGAGAGAACTGTAGGAAAATACTCCTCATGTTCTGCTAAACATAAATACAAAAATTCTCAAAATCCTTGCAAATTGAAACAAGTATGCATCAAAAACATTGTACACAAAACCTAAGTTTATCCAATAAATGGTTAGGTGTGTTACAAGATATTTTGAAACTATTGTGATGGGTATTGTTTCTCTGATTTCTTTCTTAGCATTTTTTTTTTTATTGTAAATAGTAATTATACTGACTTGGTTGCTGCTGTTGTCATTATTGTATTTCCACAATATTTTCGATTATTTGGAAATTTCAAATCATGAGCCACAATCACATTCACTTCCCAGTTCTCTCAGGTCCACACTACTCATCCTTCTGACCTCCCTCTCCCAAGAAGAGGAGGAGGACAAGGAGGAAGCAGGAGGAAGAGGAAGGAAGAAAGGAAGAAAGGAAGGAAGGGAGGAAGGGAGGAAGGGAGGAAGGGAAAGGGAAAGGGAAAGGAAAAGGAAAAGGAAAAGGAAAAGGAAAAGGAAAAGGAAAAGGAAAAGGAAAAGGAAAAGGAAAAGGAAAAGGAAAAGGAAAAATACTCTCTGGAGCAAGGTTAAGCACCCAGTGGCTATCCCCTTAAAGAAAACTGAGTTCATCCCCACCCATACTTTTACCATAGTCGTCAACTGTAGACAGCTATACTTCAGCATCATTTTCACAATTTTTAAGAGTTCCCTTTGATAGCTTTCCCTCTAGGCTGTTACTTTTGGTACAGGGATAGGAGAGTAGAAGGTTGTCACATAGACCTTCTATGTCCTTCTTTCTTAACTGTGAGTCTGCAGCCATCAGTACCATGACCAAGGTAGCTCCCTCATCTGTTATATTCAGCTGTAGCAGGGATCTTACCTTACACGTGGTCTCTAGCATCAGCATGTGCCACAAAACTCACCACGGTCTCTGATGGCAGTATAGACAATGGACAACAACACAGCTCTATTTTTCAACATAGGCTGTGGACACCATCATAGCCTTTGTGACAGCACAAGCCAAGGATATCAACATGGGCTCAGATAGCAGCAAAGATCATGGACATCTACATGGCCTTTGGTGGTAACTTGGGCCTTGGACATCAACATAGTCCCTGAGAGCAGTAGAACCATGGACCATTGATATAACATAATTTCAGGGGATAGTGCAGGCCGTTAAAACCTAGACTCACAATCAAAAATATAGGATTCCCATTTTTTTATGTGCTGATTTTATATCTTATTATTTAGCTGACTGAGTTTATCATCTATAGGAGTTTCCTAGTAGACTAATTACAGTATTTTTATAAGCTGGAAAAAAATCATTCTGTGTGAGGTAACCCATGGTCAGAGAGGCAACTGTCACACACTTTCCCTCATTTGTGAATGCATCTTTCAATCTGGAGGGATTGTCTGTTTCATTTGAAATCCTGATACAGGCCAGAAAATTAGTAGTGGGCTATAAGGAGGCTTCTAAATGAGGAAAGTAGAAAACAGTGATAAAAGTCAGAAAGGGAAATTGTGGAACACGAAGAATTAAATTGGAGTGTGGGTTGGGAGAGTAGAGGAGAAAAGGGAAAGGGAATACAGAGAGAAGTATCTAGCACTAAGACTTCAGAAAACTCATATGGAAGCTTACTATTATAGAAGCTTCCAAAAAGAGCTAACATGGACTCACTCTATAATGGAGTGAAAATGTCCCTACCATATAATACGGGCTAACAGCTAAAAAGCCCAGTCCAGTAAAGGGTTACTGTTGTTGGAGTTGGTGGCCAGTGATGTTCCTTAAACCTCCAAGTACTTTCAAGAACATGATGATAAGACCCAGATGATACCACAGAGTTGACATACAAAATGGGTATATCAAGCTGGTACTAACCTAGAAGCTCCCCCTATTCCATATCTACCCCACTTTGTGCTCTCATTTTTTAAAAAGCTATAAATTTTTATTAGTATTTCATGGTACAGGAATATGCTGTACACTCTATTAGAGGAGAAAAGCAATCATCAGTCCTACCTGCTTTAGTACCAGCAGGGGCGGGTCACAACAGTATGTCTTGGCAGGACCCCACTGGCTCTGTCCCACATTCCAGTAACCAAATAGATCTGTCATCCTTGTGGTTTGATAACACAATACCCAGTGATCCGGTAAAAACAAGACTCAATGCTTATAGTTAACCAAATTGATTTATGTACCAGTAATATCACAATTCACAAGATGCCAATACAATAATTTTAGAGCCAGTTGATAATGATAAAAGCTTTAATCCAATTATTTTAACCTTATAATAACATCACTTCGTCTCCTTTCTCCCCCCTCCCAATCTGCCCTCCATCTCTCACACTCTTAGCTCTGTCTCTCTTTTCCCTGTCCAATCACAGGCCTCTTCTCCACTAATGTAATTAGACAGGGAAAATCCTGCAAAAAGTAACTTCTAGTACAGCCAGAGCTAGAGAAAGAAGCCCTGTCTTGAAAACTAAAAATCAAACCAAACCAAACAAAAAACAAAACAAAAAACAAACAAAAAACCCCCCACAAACCAAACCAAACAAACAAACAAAAACAAAGAAAAAAACAAACATAACAAAAACAAACAGATTTACAATGAGCCGAGATGCAGGGAATACAAGGTTATGGAATGTTTGTCATTACACACAGAACAGCACAGGACAGCAACTGCACAAATGAACCCACATTGGTTATTCACAATATTGAGAGGGGATGAGGGCAAGCTTTCCCATTCCTAGCTAAAGACCTATCAGCCTCTGATAACTGTTGGGAGAGGGGGACTCAGTTATCTTTAACAGTGTATCTTCTGCTAAGACAATCATCTTCCAGTGGAAAGTCACAGAAATAAGAATATATGGGCATCACAAATTGTATTGTATGGGTATCAGAAAGAAAGAATGAACGAACGAAAGAAAGGAAGGAAGGAAGGAAGGAAGGAAGGAAGGAAGGAAGGAAGGAAGGAAGGAAGGAAGGAAGGAAGGAAGGAAAAACAGGGCTGGAGATATGGCTCAGAGGTTAAGAGCACTGGCTGCACTTCCAAAGGTCCTGAGTTCAATTCCCAGCAACCACATGGTGGCTCATAACCATCTATAATGAGATCTGGTGCCCTCTTCTGGCCTGCAGTCACATATGCAGGCAGAATGCTATATACATAATAAATAAATAAATCTTAAAAACAAAATCAGTGATTAAGCAAGGAAAGATCTGGGTAGAGTTAAGGGAGGGATAAATATCACGAAAACATCTTGATTACAAGGCTCAAGGAACTCATAAAATCATTTTAAAAGAGAAAATATTAAAGTGATAGTAGTCAAATTATTCTTATCTGTAGATGATATGATATTATACATGAGAGAGCCCTAGGATTCTACCAAAAGAGGGAGGCAGTACAAATAATTAGCACTTTCACCAAAATGGTGGAATATAATATTAACTTACAGAAATCCACAGCCTTTCTGTATAAAAATGACAAAAATATTGAGAATGAGCTTACTGAATCACTTCCACTCACATTAACCTAAAAAATATATAAATAAAATAAAACGTAAAGAGACACCTAGGATTAAGCCTACCAAAGGAACAAGTCCTCTGTAATGAAATCTTTGTATCTCTTAAGAAAGAAGGAAAGAAGTTGAGAAATTTACTAAAAGATGGAAGCCTCCCAGGCTCAAGGATGAGTAAACCTCATATTGTAATAATGATCATTCTACCAAAATCAATCTACAAACTCAGTGCAATCCCAATCAAACTCTCCAGGATATGCTTTAGGAAAAAAAATGTCTTAAAAGCATCCTAAATTTTCTATGGAAGCCTAAAAGACTCTAGATATCCACAGCCATCCTGAACAAGATGAGTAAGTCCAGAAGGATTGCCTACCTGATTTTCAATTATATTAAAGTGATATTGTTTTAAAGTAAGCAAACCAACAACAACAACAAAAAGAACAGGGTCCTAACACAGAAATCAGGAGGAGTAGGTAGGTCAATGATGAAGAACAGGGAGGAGGGTAAAGGGGAGGAGCTAAGTCAAAGTGATGATGTGGCAGGGACCTGGGGAAGGGAGGAGAGCTAAAAGTAAACAAAACAACAACAACAACAACAGCAAAAAGAGTAGGGTCCTAACACAGAAATCAGGAGGAGTAGGTAGGTCAATGATGAAGAACAGGGAGGAGGGTAAAGGGGAAGAGCTAAGTCAAAGTGATGATGTGGCAGGGACCTGGGGAAGGGAGGAAAACTCTTAGTGGGTAAGAGAGTAAGAAAAATGTACTGTAGATCAATGAAACAGAAGGCCCAGTCTTAGATGCTTGTAATTATACTCACTTGATATTTGACAAAGACACCAAAACCAAAAACTATAGGAAAGACAGAATTTTTAGCAAATGACATTGAGAAAACCAGATGTCCACATGTACAAATGAAATCAGACCCATATGTACCATGCTGCAGAAAAAACAAACAAACAAACAAACAAAAAAAACCTCTAAATGAGTTCAAGACCTCATTGTGAAACTTGAAATGCTGAAACTGCTGAATGACATCTATCTCAGATAAACATTAGACAGACAGAAAAAAAATAACAATATTCACTTCATAATTTGAAGTGTAGATTCTGATTTATAAAATAATAGTGCTTTTCAATTATCATTGAGCATTTATCTTACTATTTTGTTGCCAAATTCTTGCTTTTCTGTTTGTTGTTTTTCTACTTGTTACACTTGGTGCTCTAAAGTAATAAATTCTATCTTCATTGTGAAGGATTACACAGTCTAAAATAAAACTCATAACTGATACATGCAAAGGAAGAGTGGGCACATACTTCTGAGAATAAAGGTCAAATGCTGAAGATAATTTTATTACTTGCTCAATATAGCTTGAAACTCTTTATGGTTAAAAGAAGGACTATTACTCTTGCAGTGGGGAAGGCAGTTAAAAATCTTCCTATGAAAGCTAATACAGAAACTTAAAAGATTCACAGCGTTAGACTAGCTTTCTGACCCTTTCCTGAGAGTAAGCTTTAATCACTGTGTAGAAGACAAAAAGAAAGACTTGGTTCACCTCTGCAACACAGAGAATGTACCTAACTTGCCACCTATTTTTGCTCAGGACCAACTTTGAGCATAGGTTCAGCAAAATTAAGACAGTTAGGTTCCAAATATTAATAAGAGACATACAGAGAAACACACATGGTGCCTAAAAACAAATGGATGGTTTATGTAAGAAGCATAGAGTACAAAAAGGCAGTGTTGCAACTTCAGTTTGAATTTAAGTCCACAAGCTATATAACCTGAGCAAGAAATAAAGCTGGTTGCAGACTGAAAGTGAAGAGAGTATGTTAAATGGATTCCTCCCAGCTCTCTGAGTACAAAAGAAGTTAACCCAAGTAAGATTGAAGTTCATTTGCCTACTTCACAAATATTCACCATGTTTTAGGCACTTTAATGTGAACATACAGATGGGAACAGCAGAGGCTCATCTTTTCTCTCTTGTCCAAGGTGGGCTTTGCTAATCAAAATTGGAAATCTTCCCCTCTGGTATTAAATGTATCCTCCAGTTGCTTCAATGTGTATCCCAGGCAGTCACAGACACTCCATATAGTTGATGGTGAAATTGCAGGTATGTGCTTCTTCAGGATAAATGAAACAAAATATTAATAGAGATAGTTTTATCCCAGAACAACCACAAATTTGGTTATTAGGAGGGAGGAGTTCACCAGGGCTGTGGAAACTACTAGCTGATGACTATATATTAAAAGAAACTTCCTCAATTATGTCCATAGCAGCTGTGTTTGTAATTGCCAGAGTTGGAAACAACCTAGATATCCCTCAACTGTAGAATGGATAAAAAAAATGTGGTACATCTCTACAATGGAATACTATTCAGCTATTATAAACAAAGACATCATGAATTTTGTAAACAAATGAATGGAACTTCAGAATATCATCACAAGTGAGGTAACCCAGTCCCCAAAAAAGACATGTATGATATGCACTCACTTATAAGTGGATATTAGCCATAAAATACAGGTATCATGCTACTGGAACACTCCACAGACCCAAAGAAGCTAAACAAGCAAGAAGGGCCCAGCAAGGAAGCTTGAATCTCACTTAGATGGTGCAATACATAGTCATAAGAGACAGGTAGAAGAAAGGAACTGGGAGGGGGAGGGGCGTCTCCAGGAAAAAAGGAGACCTGGGATAAGGGAGGCACCCAAGAGTCAATGGGGGGTTGGGGGATGACCTTAGCTATGACTCACCACACTGTGGATATGGAACTTTAAGAGGTCACCTCCTGTAACCAGGCAGGAACCCCAGTGGAGAGATAGAGGCACCAGCCCACCCACAAAACCTGCATCCCCAAATTTGTCCTGTCTACAAGAAATTCAAGAATGGGGGAAGAAGCAGAGACTGAGATACTGGTCAACCAATAACCAGCCCAACTTGAGACCCATCACATGGGCAAGCACCAATCCCTAACACTATTACCGATACTCTGTTATGCTTGCAGACTGGATCATGCTGTCCTCTGATAGGCTCCACTCAACATGACTCAGACAAGTACAGACACCCACAGCCAAACAGTAGACGGAGCTGGGGGACTCTTATGGAAGAATAGGAAGGATTGGGGGGGGGGTCCTGAAATGGATAGGAACTCCATAGGAAGGCCAACAGAAACAATTAACCTGGACCCTTGGGGCTCTTAGAGTCTAAACCAACAACCAAAGAATATACATGGGCTGGACCTAGGCCTCACCCGCACATATGTAGTATATGTATAGCTTGGTCTTTATGCCAGTCCTGAACAACTAGTACAGGTTCTATCCCAAATTCTGTTGCCTGTATGTGGGATATGTTCTGCTAGCTGGGCTGCCTTGGCTGGCCTTAGTGGGAGTGGTAGCACCTAGCCTTACAGAGAAGTGCAGGCTGGGAGGATACCTAGGGGCACCCCACCTACTCAGAGAAGGGGGACTGGGGGAAAGATTATAGGAGGGAATAACTAGGAGTGGGACAGTAAGCAGGATGTAAAGTGAATAATTAAAAAAAAAAAACAAATTTTAAAAAGTGAATACTTAAATGTACTTTAATAACAGAGAGAGGAAGGGTTGCAAAATGCCATCAAGACTAGAAGCAACCATTGTAATTGTGAACTCACAAGAGCTGCAGGCATCTTCACCAAGTTGTCACAAAACAGGCCCAGTAAACTACCCTTTACTGCTGATCTATTTCCTATGGATAGTTCTGAGGGGATCGTTTCATCATTGCTAAGCCCATGGGGTTCCAAAGCATAGATACAAATCCAGAGTCACACAGATGCCCTCACTTAAACCAAATGAGTTGGAGGAAAAGAAAGAGGAGAGACCCACATAGAGAGAAACAGAGGCAACAGACATTTGTAGTGATAACGTAAGTAGGGACAATAGAGAGGAGAACGTAGGATGAGAGTGCTCAGTAGGCAACATTTAGATATGTGAAATCAAAGAACAAAATTAATAATTTTTTTTTTTTTTTTTGGTTTTTCGAGACAGGGTTTCTTTGTATAGCCCTGGCTGTCCTGGAACTCACTTGGTAGACCAGGCTGGCCTCGAACTCAGAAATCCGCCTGCCTCTGCCTCCCGAGTGCTGGGATTAAAGGCGTGCGCCACCACGCCCTAAAATTAATAATTTTTTAAAGAACAAATTTTTACGGTTGAAAATATTCATCTATATATGCAAAATTTTGAATCTTTTATATTTTAACACTATTGTATAATTTGTCCTAGTATGTATTTCTTTGACTCAATCCTAGTTGGAGTTTATTGAACTTATTGAATATCTGGATCATGCATATCAGATGCTGTTAACCATTATTCTTGTACGTATTCTTAATGTGGTTTTCTCTGTATTATCCTTCTGGATGCTTTTAACTTATAAGTTCAATGGCTTAAGTGTGCCCCTCATGATCTTTATATTTTGTTTATCTTTAATTTTTCTTATATGTTTGATAGGATCATATTGTTATCAAGTTCGCTAATTTTTTCTTTTGCCTTCTCTAATATGCCAGTGGTATCCCCTAGTGTTCAATTACTGTACCTTTAAACTCTAGAATCTCATCACTCCTCTTCCTAATTTGTATCTCATTAATATTCTCATTTTGTTCATAAATCCTATTCCCTGTCTTACTTTGCTTCATTGCCTATGACTTTTCTTTAGCTTGCTGAACATAACACAGACAGGTATCTTTCAAAGTCTTTACTAGTAAGTCTTGTGTCTGGACATCTTAAGGGTTAGTTTCTTTCAATATACTTTCTTCTTTTGAACAGACCACCCTTTCTTCTTTCTTTAGATGGCTTGTGACTTTTTCTTATTGGGCTTTGAAATGCTGCAATGTAGCCACTCTTGAAATCAGATTTTTTTCATTTTCCTTACCCCTCTTTCCTTCTTTTTCTTCTTTCCAGGATGTCTGCACTTCTAGCTAGCTTTCTGTCAGCGTTGAGGCCCAGGCTGTCTGTAGCGGTGACCTCTACAAGCTACTTTTACAAACCTTTCCTCTGGCATGTGCATTCCCTGAAGTCTCAGCTTGCATTAGATTCACTTGTGTTCTTGACTCAGATTAGCTTGAAAAGTCAAGAGCAGTAGAAGTTAAACAGCAGCGTTCTATTTCAGTCTTTACATATGGGCTCGGTGCCACAGTATTCCTTCAATGCTTAGCCTTATACTGTGCTGAAGAATTAGCCTGAGGTGAAAGCTTTGGGGCTTCTCTGCTCTTTTATGAGCATATGCCTTGCTCTAGGCATCTGCACATCTTCCCTAATTCCCACATATTTAGACTCAATTTTCTAGCATAATCCCTCCATTTGTCTGTTTGTAGACATCAGATGTTTTATTTTATGTTCCAGTCATCATTTGCCTGAAATGTTTACAATTGTGGGTCCACGTTACAGAACTTCTAGATACAACTAACAAACAAAGCCAAAGCGCAAGCTGTGAATTAGGTAGAAATAGAAACCAGTCCCACCCCACAAGCTTTCCTTACAGCACCCTGAACAGAATAAACTATACAACAACCTGCCACATCAGGGAGCAGAGACTCTGAGTGGAGGTACTAGTTCCATTGTCAAGGCTGCAAACAGACCAGGGAAGGGGTGGAGGGGTCTGAAACAAAAGCTCCATAGTAGTTTCCTACTGATTTTTCCTTTTGCTTGATTCAACTTGGCTTTGGTATCTTCGTGTCCTTTCCATCCTGTTGCTGTGGCAAAATACAGTGGGGAAAAAAAACCTTAAAAAGGGATTTATTTCAACTTATAGTTTCATAGGAATACAGACTATCATGACAGCAAAAGCATGGAGGTAGGCTTGGAAGGCTTGGTGACAAGAACAAAAGGCTGGTTGGTCACACTGAATCCATTCAGCAAGCAAAGAATGAGCAGGAAACGTGTCTAGATGACAAAGCCTCGAGGTGTTCCCTCTGTGACTCACTCCCTCCATGAAGGCTACTCCTCCTAAAAATCACACAAAATATTGCAAAGAGTTCCATAACTGTGTTCAAACACGAGAAGCTACGAAGGTCCATTCAATTAAAATTACAATGTTGTGCCCTTGATATCCATTGGCTCATGGCAACTCTTGAAGCAAAATGCATTCTGCCTAAATTTAAAAGTCCTTGTATTCTTACTCGTTTAGAGCCCCCAACATAATCAAAAAGCCCAAAATCTCTTCTGAGATCCAAGGCAGTATTTTAAATGTAAACTTTGTAAAATAATGGATTAAAATAAATAATTACATAGTTTCAACAGAACATGATGAAGAGTGTATTAGTCAGGGTTCTCTAGAGTCACAGAACTTACGGATAGTTTCTATGTAGTAAAGGAATTTATTGATGACTTACAGTCTGCAGTCCAATTCCCAACAATGGTTCAGTAGTAGCTGTGAATGGAAGTCCAAGGATCTAGCAGTTACTCAGTCCCACAGGGCAAGCAGGTGAAAGAGTTAGAGCTAGTCTCCCTACTTCCAGTGTCCTTATATGATCTCCAGCAGAAGGTGTAGCCCAGATTAAAGGTGTGTGCCACCACACTTTTAATCCCAGATGACCTTGAACTCAGATATTTCCCTGTCTTTAATCTTCTGGAATCCATAGCCACTATGCTTCAAGATCTCCATACCAAAATCCAGATCAGAAACTTCTNTGGTTTCCCTCAACATATGTCCCATGGACCTGTCATCTCCAGTATCTATGCTTTGGATCCCTCTGCAACCTATATACCACTGTATATTAACACAATGAACCCCTGGGGCCTGCTTAAAGAGACTCCAAGCCTGCATCATATCCTGTCCTTGCAGCTCTCCAGGTCTGTGGAGAAAGGACTCAATGACTCCATCCATCTTGCACTTTCCATGCCTGCAAAACCAGTATCACATGTTTAGTGTTGCTAAGCTCTGCTGCCATTTTAAGCTGTAGCCTGGCCCCTGGACTGAAGATATTCAGGTTCTGTGAGATGACCTCAAGGAAATACTGCCCTAGGCAGTTCTCCTCAATAGGAAGGAAGCTTTTCAGTTTAAGCTTATTCCTTCAAATGCATTTTGTTCTTCCCAAGACGGAACCTCCAGTGCATGGAGTTTTGCCTGTGGCACATCTGTCACACTGTCACAGTTCAGGAGGTTTCTCCTGGCGGTGATGTTCCCCTCCACAATTGTGTCTAAGTTTTGTCAGCATCAAACTGAGTCCTTGTCTGTATTCATATTTCCTTTGTCCAGTAGTACATTTTATTTCAATTCAACTTTACTAGAGTTCTCAGGTCATGGGCAGGATGAAACCAATTTTTTTTTGTCAAAATATCACATGAATGATCCCTTCCTAAGTTCCTGATAGAATTGTTATTTCCTTCTAGAACCACATTAGATAAGTCTCCAATGTTCACATTTCTTTCATTATTCTTCTCTTCTACCTTCCCACAATAAAGACCCAGTATATTTTGTTTATACTATCCAAGGGCATCTCTAGTCAAAAGTTCTAAAGTTTCCACATTCCTACCATGAACTAGTTCCAAAAAGTTAAGAATCATGTCATTACATACATCAGAGCTAAAACGATACTTCTTGATACCAATATTATTTTCCTGTCTCAGAGAATCTGCAATAAAATACTTGACAAAAACAATTTAATGAATGGAAGGCCTGTTTTGGTCTACATTTCCACGAGGTATGTTTTACTGTTGCAAGAAAGGTGTGGCAACCAGGGCAGGAATGGCTGGTCACATTGTAATCCCCTCAGGAAGCAGGGAGTAATGGACAGTTGTGCTAAGCTTATTTTCAACACTTTATTCACAGTGGAAGCCCAGACCAGAGAATTGAATTGCCCACACTCTGTATCTCTTCCGGCCTCAATCAGCCAAATTTAGAAAATCTCTCACAGATGTGCCTAGATGTTTGTCTCTTTAGAGATTCAAGATGATAATCAATATGTCTAAGGTTTCCTTTTAAGATAACTTTTGTTACTTTATATGCCCCAGTACAGAGGAATGCCAGGGCCAAGAAGTAGAAGTGGGCAGGTAGGGGAGCAGGGCGGGGGCAGGGTATAGGGGACTTTTGGGATAGTATTTGAAATGTAAATAGAGAAAATATCTAATAAAAAAGATAACTTTTGTTTTAATGTATGAGTATGTGCATGAGTGGATGGATGGATATGTGCAAATGACTGTAGGTGTACCCAGAAAGGCCAGGAAGAACATTGAATTCCCTCATGACAGAGTTACTGGAAATCTAACATGGGTGCCATGAACTACAAGAGTGGTTCATGCTTTTGCTATTAAGCTAGCTCTCTGGTCCCAAAAATCTATGGTAGAATATAATCTTCCCATGCTGTGCATGCACATTCATTCATCTCTATATTATGTACAGTATGCAGAACAGTGTAAATGTTAAACAGAAATTACTTGGCTGGAGAGATGGTTCAGCAGTTAAGAGCACTGACTGCTCTTCCAGACATTCTGAGTTCAATTCCCAACAACCACATTGTAGCTCACAACCATCTGTAATGGGATCCAATGTCCTTGTCTGGTGTGTCTAAAAACAGGACAGTGTACTCACATATATAAACTAAAGAAATAAATCTTTAAAAATTAACTTCATGGATAAAGTGCTTACCATATTTACCTTGACTGAGTTTGAATAAAAAAACTAAAAAAAATAAATAAATAAAAGGCATTTTGCTTTATTATGGAATGATAACAAAGAAAAGTCTGTATACCTTCAGGAAAGACAGGATCGCTGGTGTTAGTCACACAGAACACAAACAAGACATGAAGCAAGAATGCTCAAATAATAAGAATGAAAGAAAAACCCAAGACCTATGAAGGTTCAAGAGGCTCCAATAAGATGTGCTAAAGACCACTTCATTTTGAGGGGTTCAGCCTTGTTCTTGCCTTTTGGAAAATGGAAGTTTTACATTTGCAGGGCTTTCTGCATTTTTTTCAAACATTTTTCCTTTGCTCTTGTTAGAATCCAAGGATGTCAAAGCCAGGAATACAAAAGTCTGTATAACCTTCCAAGTACTCATAACTTTCAGAGAGGCAGAAATATTTCCTGAGCAGTGTATCACTCATACCCATATTCTTATTGTCTATAACACATTCAAATGCAGTATATATGAGTATCCATTGGGTTAATAAATTCATACATTCTGATATTGGACAACCAATAGGTGAGCTCATATGTAACTCTAGCCAATGCTCTGTGAGTCATTCAAAATCACTGTTCTCAAGTCCAGTCACATTTAACTGTTCTTTATCCGTGCCAAGATTGCTCCAATGAGGGTCTGGTATTTCCTCCTTTGGTGTATAAAATGTTTTCCTCCAAGGTCTTCAAATGAATGATTGCATCTATCAAGTAACTCTCTGAAATGCTGAAATCTTCATGGTATATGAATGATACCACTCAAGAGTTCAGTCTGGCATTCAGTTACAGGTTTCACAGGCTACTCATTGATCAGAAAAGGATAA
>LR751365.1:9364-39824 GCA_902729485.2 Mus minutoides | reverse complement strand
TGCTCCAATGAGGGTCTGGTATTTCCTCCTTTGGTGTATAAAATGTTTTCCTCCAAGGTCTTCAAATGAATGATTGCATCTATCAAGTAACTCTCTGAAATGCTGAAATCTTCATGGTATATGAATGATACCACTCAAGAGTTCAGTCTGGCATTCAGTTACAGGTTTCACAGGCTACTCATTGATCAGAAAAGGATAAATTCATTATGAAGTGGATAGCCTTTGTTCTCATCAGGTTACAGCTAGAAGAAACTAAAAGAATTTTATCGAATCCCCTCAAAAGGTAGGCCCAGTGCTTTAATAGTTTTTTTATAAAGTTCTGCTCTTATTTCTATCATGAAAATATGACCCAATAGTATATGTTTATTCCCACCAGGTCGGTTCACTGTGCTATTGCTACTTTGACTTGCCTTTGTGTCATGTAAAGCATAATGCAAACTGAGCGTCATCAACCTGTTCCATATACTACTTAGTGAATACTTACTGATCAGTCTAAATCAAAGGTGTCAAAGAAAACCCCCACACTATTAAAGACCATTCCAAATCTAAATCAAAGGTGTCGAAGAAAGCTCTTAAAAACCATCCCAAAGCATCATGTTATAGAAGAAACCAGTATGTGGTGAGACTAAGTCTAAGCCATTTCCATCTGAACTTCCTTTTTCAATGCCAGTAAGTCATATTACAGCTAAGTAGCTATATATTACTTGTATAATTTGCTGAATGTTCTCTTTCCAGTCCATTGAAGATTATCTGATATTCTTTTTTAAGGGTTATTAAGGTAGTAAAAAGCAGACATTTATTATCACTGAATTAGTAAGCAGCTGAACTTCAGATGAATACTAAGATCCAGCATAAGTTCTTGATCTTGTGCATTTCTAGTTTAGACTATGGGTCTTCCTTCTCCCTGGGGTCATTGGTCACTGTGAATCAAGGGTTATATAGTTTTAGGAAAGCAGGCATGAACATCCAAGTAGGGCAAAGTTCATTGGCTAAAGGCTAAGGTACTGAGTACTTCATTAGCATAGGGAGGCATTCCAGGGATCTCAGGTGCTTGCTGAACAGGTTTTTATCAGGAGAAAGTACTTTGAACCTGTAATCTAACCAAGGTTAGGTGACATTCTGCAGGTATAAGGTTTAGGGAGTTTGAGCTACCTAGGCAAGCTTAGAGAAGGAGAAGCCATGCTGACAAAGGATGTTTGCCATTCTGTACTGAGCTCTGGGCTTTCTGTAATGTCAGACTGTCACCTCAGCAGCAGGGTAACAATAACATCCTCCAGGACCTGATCTTGGTTGCTCTGTTCCAGCGCTCTAACCACTACCACCTGCACAGCCAATGTATGTCCATGTTTCTCCAGCACACGGGGCTTCCAGACTCTATACATGTGCTTACAGTAGAGTTTTCATCTATGTAATACCTATTGTCATGTGCCAGTTCTTATGTTATTTTCAGAAAGCTTGCCCTGATCTCTTTTGTATAGGAAAGAATTAAGGATTTTCCTCTCCCTGTATCTTTCTCGTTTTTATCATATATGGTATAACTATGATATTGCCTAACCTGTTGAAGAATTTCTATGTAAAAGAACTCATTTATTGACTAGTTACTTAATGACTGTCTCTTGCTACATTGTGTTGGAATTATTAGATTTTATTTCTGTCTTTCTCATTATTTAACATGATCCTTAAAGGCATGGCCAGTATTTATCATTGAGCCTGCACCCATCATTAAAGACAGCAAAAAGAAGTTGTTCCATAAGTACCTGTCAACCTGAGTCTAAATTGTGACTATATTTATAAAGTAGGGGGTTCTTAATCTATAAAAACCTTCACAGTTGTATTTAAGAAAAAAAATTGAGTTGAATTAAGGCAAATCTAAAAGCCATTTGCAAAGCAAAACATTTGGTTCAGAAAGGGAGCTTAACAGTTTAAATGTGTTTTGGGTTGAAATGTTTGCTCTACTAACAGGCATTTCTAAAATGTGTTTTTGCTGCTGAGGGTGAAAAAAAATGTTTTAAGGCATTAGGACACTGAATGATAAAAACATATCCAGCCCTCAGACTAGAAAAGTGATAGTCAGTAGAAATGCTTGCAGGCATGGCTTCAGCTTCACACAGTTTCAAAATATTTCCCTGGGTGAAATGTTCTTAGAGATACTTTAAATGGAAAGAATCATGTTTGCCACTTTCACTACGAGCATTATTTCATTAGCACAGAGGCCAGCACATTGACAAAAGATAAAAGCAATATTGATTCCACCTGCAATAAAATAATGATTAACATTAACTCATTATAAATATCAAATCAAGAAATAAAAATTAAAATTAACATAATATAAAAATCAAAATAACAAATGAAAATAAGCTTATCACATCTTCCCCAAAAGCAAACTCATCAGTCATGAAATGTGATTCCCTCAAACACCGTTTGATAAATAAATAGGGAGTGACACATAAAACATGTTAAGATAGGTTAAAGTACCTATAGGTGTATATAGATGTCTATACAAATTCAAAGTCTTAAAAATATGCAAAAGACAAACAATCCCACACATCATTCACAAACCACTATACATATTTTCCCTGGGGAAAGAAATATTTGCAGACATAAGCCTTAGAATTATGCTAAACCTTCAGCATTATGCTAAACTCACATTTTATACAGATATATATATATATATATATATATATATATATATATATAACATCCATTCTTTTCATTATTTGTAAAGTTAGATGTTATTTGTAAAATACTTAATTACAAAGTTTTAATGGGTTAAATATGAATAACTATATTACATAATTCAAAAAATTCTTTTCTGTCCTAAAGTTAAATAATTTGATTAATACTTCACATTACCTGTAGAAATTTAAAGAACAATTAATTACATAGTTCATAAGTCCAACAAAATACTGTTTATTTGTAAGAAATATCTATTTTTTCTACAAATCAAATATAATTATTACTACTGTAATTATTACTACTTATTAATCCTGCTATTTTAAAATTATTTTTATCCTAACTTTATCATTTCTTTTTTCCCACATTTTTATTAGATATTTTCTTCATTTACATTTCAATTGCTATCCCATAAGTCCCCTATACCCACCCCCACCCTGCTTCCCTACCCACCCACTCCCACTCCTTGGCCCTGGCATTTGCCTGTACCAGGGCATATAAACATTGCTAGACCAAGGGCCTTTCTTCCCCAATAATGGCCAACTAGGCCATCTTCTAATACATATGCAGCTAGAAACATGAGCTCTGGGGGTTCTGATTACTTCATATTGTTGTTCCATCTATAGGGTTGCAGATCCCTACAGCTCTTGGGTACTTTCTCTAGCTCCTACTTTAGGGACCCTGTGTTCTGCCCTATAGATGACTATGAATAAAAAACATGACTTAATGATAATTTTCTTATATGTGTGTCTCCCAATTTCTAAATCAGCATCTCAAATACAGAAAAGGTGATGATGTAAATCTTAATTTTATTATGCAAATACTTGCTTAATTTGTAGTTTGGCTTACTTTTGTCACTAGAAGTATGTTACTAAGTTAATGGCTTCACATAGAGAAATCTGGAGGGGTTGGAGAGATAGCTCACTTGCTGATCAAACATAAAGACCTGACTTCAGATCCTGAAACCCAAGTAAAGACACAGAGCATGATGATGACACATTCTTGTAAATACCAGCACTTCAGAGGACAGGATAGCCCTGGGGCTCAATGGCTAGCCAACAAATACTAATTAGCAAGCCCTGTGTCCCAATGGAAAACTCAGTCCCCAAAAAAACAAGGTATGTCGCTACTGAGGAACAAAATCTGACATTAATCTCTGTCTCCACACCCATTTATATGCAAATACAAATACACACACATAAATACATATATACACGTGTACATATATTTGAACAAATTATGGCTCATCCTTATTGGGTGATACTAAATTTCTATTACAAAAAGAAAAAAAATCAATCAATCAACCAATCAATTTTGGCAAAAAAAATTGAACATATTCTGATAGTGAAATAGTAATTGGAAAAAAATAATGGTAGTAAAATGTGTTATTTTACCTATGAGGCATGATAAATTGCCACTTAGTAGTTTAACAATACCAGCTATCATCTCAGATTTTTAGAGTTGCAGAATACAGACACAGGCTACCATAATCTGTTACTCTGTCACAAAGCTGGTGTTACAGTGTTGGCTGGAGACCCAGGCATCTAATGGGTCAGTACAGCAGGCTCTGCTTCTCAACCCACTAAATAACTATGACAGGGGCCAGACCTTTGATGGTGCCACTTTATCATGTCACTGTGTCCAGCCATATTACAGCCTACAGATTTAATAGGGCAGGAATATGAGAAGGATGAGCCATTGAAAGAAAATTTTCAAGATTTCTGCTTTCTATTGTAGGCAATTGTGCAGTTTATAGTAATAATCTGAGGAAGAATGGAATTAGAAGACATTCAATAGGAAATCTGAGTGGCCTGATAGGGAGAAGCAAAAATTAAAAATAAAAAAATATCAATACCAAAACACTTCACACACACACACACACACACACACACACACACACACACACACACACACACACGTGTGGGTATCTCATATATTGTCAGGTTTTAAATTTTTAGTCAAAGTTTTACAAAAAGATAGGTTATCTTGTCAGGTAGCGGAACACTCAAAAGTCAATACAATTTACTTACTCATTTATTCCATGTAGTCAGATATCTGACTACTTTGTGAGTTCTTTTCCCTCTGCCTTCTTTACCCCTCTACTTCTCTTTCAACCCCCTAAGAAGGGCAGAGGGGAAAGATAAGGAGAGAAAGAAATTCCTGAATAAAGTCAGGGGCCGGAACGGGGGCAGCATTATCATTAGATGATTTCCTGATGGTTAGGGGTATCACATTCTTTGGGGCAAGTTTGATCTTCATTGTCAGAATATCTAATTTCTTTTTCTCATTTCTTTCTGATTGGGTTAACTATATTGAACTTCAATAACATTTCTAATGCTTTTCAAGCATGACTACTTGAAAAATCTCAACAAACCACAACCAAAAGCAGCCAACCACCAACCAACCAACCAACCAACCGACCAGCCAGCCAACCAACCACCAACTATTAGGACTCTAGCATTTATAGACCCTGTGAAATATCCCCAGAATTCCAAACACACACTTGCAGCTATTTGCAGCTAGCAAAATTATGTCCCTGCTACAGCATGAGGCAAATCATAGTCACCTGCTGTGCACAATCCAAAGCAGCCCCATAAGCCATACCCAGAATTAAAACAAACAAACAAAAACCACATTATGATAATATTTCTGCTTTAAAAAAAAAACAAAATTCTCAGTACACATTAAGACTCTCTAAGTATTAGAAATGTTATTGAAGTTCAATATAGTTAACCAAATCAGGTTTGAAAATTGAACTCTAGGTCCATTTAGGGTCTGGTGACTTGGGATTACTACATGCAGTAGATATTTATCAGCTCCCATGTGCTTGGACACTTATATTCTAAAATGTAGCATATAGTTTCATTATCTTAAGCAAGATGAAAAGTTTCCTTTTATCAGGAAAAAAAAGAATACACTGCAGAGAAATATTTCAGCAAAATAATACAAAGTGCGACCTATTTTTGTGTTGTATATGTTTGTGTTGCTTGATATAAAAAGAAGTTGGGGAAGATAGGAGGCAGTTGTGTGAGGTTCATAATTCATTTTCACATGGGTTACCTTTGCCTGTATGGTATGTTATTTCCCCCATTAAAGTTATAAACAAGCCCAGTTTGTCCCCAACTTAAAAGCTTCTGGGGACACAGGACTTCCACTACCCAGGAAAACTTTCGCATATGATTTCTTGATAATGGCAAACATTTATGACTTTGGAACACTGAAATGAGCAAATAAAGGAATAAAATTTGTCTTTATGGGGTTTAAATATTTTTGCACTGTTCTTGACAAAAGAGTGTTAACTTCTTTAAAAAGCTTTTTTCTGGCAATGGTGCCCTGTAGCAATTGTTTCAGGGCTGAAACCAGGAATAGAGACAGTAGTTTGAATATGAAGAAAGTGGGGTAAAGTGAGTAGTGTGTAAAGAAAGAGAGGGGAGTGGTCATTTAGGACACTGAACTGTGTTAGAAGTGAGGCAAAGTTGCCAAGCAGCATAAGGACTAATCATGGATGTAGTCATGGATTTAAGGAGACACCAATGACTTATATCTCCATGCATATATTTTCCCCATGTACATCCAGTTGCTCAATTGTCCAAGTTGAGCACCTAGGCTACTTGAGTTTACAGGGTTGAATTTCTGCTGGCAGTATGATAAAGAGAGGAACCAGAAGGATGAGAGCACGTGTAAGTAAGAAAGCAAAATATACAAGCCAAGTTACACACACACAAAGAAACAAAGACCATGACAAGCAATGGTGGTGAATGAAAGGGCATGGAGTAGGTAAGTTTGAGGAATTTGAAAAATTTGGAATGCCAGAGAAAATCATATCAGAGAGTGGAAGTAGGTTTCTCTCTGTCTCTCTGTCTCTGTCTCTTTCTGTCTCTCTGTCTCTGTCTTTGTCTCTCTCTATCTCTCTTTCTCTGTCTCTGTTTCTCTCTCTTTCTATCTCTCATTTTTAGAATTTTGATTTTTTTTTATTCTTTAATCCTTCTTTTACAGCCCATTCTTTATCCCCATCCTAGTCCACCTTCTGACTGTTCCACATCCCATACCTCCTCCCCTACATGTCTCCAAGAGGATGTCCTACCCTCTCACCTCCATCCTACCATATCTGCATCTGACTCTTTCAGCTGCTTGTTAGGACTTTCAGGGGACAGTCATGCTAGGCTCCTGTTGGTAAGCATACCATGGTACCAGTAATAGTGTCTGGTCTTTAGGCCTACCATTGAGCTGAATCCCAATTCAGGCCTGTCATTGGACATCCTTTATCTTGGGTTTTTCTCCATTTTTGACCCTGCAGTTCTTTCAGAAAGGAACAATTCTGGGTCCAAGCTTATGATTTGGGATGCCCTCCCTGTCTTTCTACTAGAGGTGGATTCAACAAGTTCCCACTCCAAATTGTAGGGCATTTCATTTAAGCTTGCTCCCTTTGAATCCTGAGAGTCTCTCACCTCCCAGATCTCTGGTACATTCTAGAGCAACCCCCCCATCCAACCTCCTACCTCTGGAGATTGCCCGTTTCCATAATTTCTGCTGGTCCTCAGAGCTTCAGTCCTCCCTCCCCTCATGTTCCCCTCTTTCCCTCCCTGTCCCCTTGCCCACCTAGGTCCTTCCCTTTTCCCCCACTCTGTGATTGCTTTCTTCTCCCTCCCAAATGGGATAGAAGTGTCCTCACTTGGGCTCTTCAGCTTGTTAATATTCTTGAGTTCTGTGGATTGAATCCTGGGTATTCTGTAATATTTTTGGCTAGTATCCACTTATTAGTGAGTATATGTCCTTTAGGGTCTGAGTTAGCTCACTCAGAATGATATTTTCTAGTTCCATCCATTTTCCTACAAAACTCATGATGTCCTTGTTCTTAGTAGCTGAATAGTATTCCATTGTGTAAATGAACCACATTTTCTGTATCCATTCTTATGTCTTGGGACATCTGGGTTGTTTCCAGCTTCTGGCTACCACAAATAAGGCTATTATGAACATAGTGAAACATGTGCCCCTGTGGCATGGTGCAGCATCTTTTGGATATGTGCCCAAGAGCGGTATAGCTGGGTCTTCAGGTAGATCTATTTCCAATTTTCTGAGGAACCTCCAGATTGATTTCCAGAGTAGTTGTGCCAGTTTACAATCCCACCAGAAATGGAGGAAAGACCCTTTTTCTCCACATCCTTGTCAACATGGGCTGTCACCTGAGGTTTTGATCTTAGCCATTCTAATTGGTGCAAGGTGGAATCTCTGGGTTGTTTTAACTTGAATTTCCCTGATCACCAATATATCCATATTTGTTGCCTTGCACAAAGTTCAAGTCCAAGTGGATCAAGGACTTCAACATAAAATCAGATACACTGAGTCTAATAGGAGAATAAAGTCAGAAAGACCCTCAAATTTATTGGCACAGGGTGAAATTTCCTAAACAGAACTCCAATGGCTCAGGCTCTAAGATCAAGAATTGATAAATGGGACTTCATGAAATTGGAAAACTTCTGTAAGGCAAAGGACATAGTCAATGGGACAAATCCACAATCTATAGATTGGAAAAAAAAAAAAACTTCACTAACTCCACATCCCACTGAGGGCTAATATCCAAAATATATAAAGAACACAAGAAGCTATCCATCAAGAAGTCAAACAACCGATCCATGGACAAGTGTCTCTGGGTTGTGTAAGTAAAGAAAGCCAGAAAGCAGGACTCCATGGTTATTATTTCACACCTTACTGTCCACTCATAGCATTTAGAAAAAATAAAAACGCAAACCCAAAGAAATAGCAGAGATCAAAGCAAAAATAAATGAAATATTGAACAATCAATTCAACAAAGTATAGGTTATTTGAAACAAAATTAAATTTTAAGATTGAGAATAAATAAAATGCTAAAATAAATAAAGAAAGAAAAGAAAAGAAAAGAAAAGAAAAGAAAAGAAAAGAAAAGAAAAGAAAAATGTCATAAGAAACTAACTGAGCTACTAATGATGAGTAGAAGACTGGAATACCACTCAGCAGTAGAGAATTTATCAAGCTTGCACAAAGGATAGGGTTTGACCTCTATACCTAAAAATGAATTATTTGTATTGATTAGCATTATGAAAAATCTGTGTATTGTAACAGTGTTAGAGAAACTTGAAAGCCCTAGGTGAAATGGATAATTTTGTGGGAAGATATGACTACCAAAATTGAACCATGAGAAAAAGTACAAAGCTACACAGATCCATTATAATGAGATTGATTATAAATAGAACATCATCCAATGAGGAAAGGTCCCACATGAATGGCTGTATGATGAAGTTCAATAAACCTTTTTTTAAAAGGGGGGGTATAGAACTAAGCAGAGAATTCACAACAGAGGAATCTCAAATGTCTGAGAAGCACTTAAAGAAAGGTTATGGTCTCTTTTAAAGGTTAGCCACTTAATAGTCCATTGGCTAGGAAGCCATGTGGTTGACTTTCTTTTCATGAAGATTTCAATTAAGGTTCTAAGTGGTAGATATTCTGACAAATATGAATCATAATAAAATAGCTAGCAGAATTTTTTCTTCCTAATCTCTAGTCCAACTTGGTGGGAGTCAGAAGTAGACACAACTGTAGAGAGTAACAATGACCCAACACAGAGAAGAAGAAGAACTGATGGTGTTCAGAGGTCAGATCATTATGTCAGAATTATAAACATCTACATTTTGGGAGCAAAGAAGTTAGAGAAAGAAAAAGAAAATTATCTGATGGGAGGCATACCTAATTTAGGATTGATATCATTTAAGAAATGTAGTTTGAAGCAACTGGAAAGTTGAGCAAAACAGAAATAAATTAATATTCAGCAAGGAAAACAAGGCATTGCAGTGGTCCCTATGCCCTTGTAAATAGATAACAAAACAACCACAACATAATTCATATCAGATGTGCCATGTATGGAGTTGAGGTGAGGTAAGAGAGGAACAATCTCTCTCACCCCTTTCTCTATAACGATGCTTGTGCTAGTTTGGTTCCTGTTGCTATGATACGGCACTGACCAACACCAATTTAAAGACAGAAGGATTCATTTCATTTTACAGATTAGAGTCCATCAAGTCCACCATGACAGAAGTCACGGAAGGACTCAGGAGATGCTCCTGGAGGGGGGAACTGAAGCATACGTTATGAAGGAATGCTGCTCACTGGTTTGCTCTCTGGGGCTTGCTTGTACTGTGTTCTTAGTCAACCCGGGACCACCTGCTTAGAAGCAAAATATCCCACAATGGGCTGTTGCCTTCCCACAATTATTAGTCAAGAAAATGTCGCCCATATTTGCCTATAGGACAACGTGAAGGAAATGTTTTCTCAGCTGAGGTCCTTCTTTGCAGATGATTTTTGTGTGAAGTTGACAAAAAATGAAATCAGCACAATCACTGAAGATGGGGAATTGTTGTGCGATAATATTTGGGAGAGAAGACATGAGCACTGCACACATGGACTCCACCCAGCAGCTGTGACTGTATACACAATATCTGCACAAGATCAAGCCAGCAGAAATCCTTGCATCGATGGAAAGAGGGCCTCACAAATTCCCATCCCTGGCTGAGGACCTTTTGACAATTGCTGGCTGCTAAGGGAGGGTGATGTGTCAATTTTCTTTAAGGATAAGCCCCCTGATAGGCTGCCCATGTTCCATGCTCCTACTCCAACTCACATATTAATAGCACTATGTGTTCTCAGTGTATTTAAAAACAATTATGTGCAGTTGACAGAGAAGAGTGGTGGTAGAGATATGGACAGAGTTTGAGAGGATGAACTACATATAGATTTGATCAAAACAGATTGTATATGTGTATGAAATTTTCAAACCATAAGTTTTAAAAACAGATCAGAGACTACCTCCAGATGCCAATCACCACAATTGTTGATAAGTAACATGGGTATTTTAGATAATGTATGACTATTGATGGACTCTTTTACCTTTTAAAACTATGACCTACTAACTATTAGCAATAAAGAGACGATTACATAACAAATACTAAATTCCAAGTGAAGTTCAGTTTCCTAGGGAAATGGGCTGGCATTTTTGACTGCTGGTAAACCATGTCTACGAACAACCTGTACAGTGAACCCGAAAGAGAAATCTGCCCAGCTGCCACACACCCTATTTCTATAGCTGTTCCATGCCTGTTTGCTGTTTTGATAATGTGTGTGTGTGTGTGTGTGTGTGTGTGTGTGTGTGTGTATGCTGAAGTGGTAGAAAACCCTTTACCAAATTTGTTTACTTTTTCCAAAATGCTAAGGTGTTATTGTTTCTTGAAGCAGAATCCAGATTAGACATGTTTGGTTTTGTTTGTTTGGTTTTGTTTGAGAAGCCAATGGGACTGTAGGTTGGAGCATTCTGTAAACATGGACAGATGATAGCCAAGCAGTCTAGCCACACTGTTGACTCTCCAGTGTTAAATTTAGAGACCCAGATTTCCTACAAAAAAGCATTAAAGACCCCATCACATTCAGAAGCCTTCTGTAACATCTTATTTTCTTTAAAGAAACGAGACAAAGAAAGAAGATGCATTAAGAAAAAATAAGAATAATAATGATGATGATGTGCTTGGAAGAATACAAATTGTTATTTAACTAGAGGGTAGAAGTCGCCCAGGATGCTCCTTAAAGAACGTGTTTACACTCATTTTTTTTTTATATGAAAGGATTCATCTGACAGTGTATTACAAAACAAAACTCACAACACTGTTGATAATCCCAGCTGGAGTAAAAGGATAGAATGCAGACCAATTTATTACCAACTGGTTTTTAAAAGTTAGAGTCCCTGATCCAGGAGAAAGGAGGAGGGAAGGGCTTAGAGCCTAGCAGGTAGAAAACTTGCATTTTCTGATCATCAAAGCATGAGCAAGCTTTGTGCTGCACACTTTACAAAAATTTTATTTTTTTAAAGCAAAAACCCACTTCAGGGTAAATAAACCTAGGGTGCTGTTCAGAGACATGAGACTCACTGAGTTCTGCCAATGAATGACCTAAAGTGATACAGCCTGTCAGATGCTGACAACCTTTCCCCGAGCTCATCCAATGCACAGTGCACAAAGAAATTCTTTATAGTATATTTACATCCTTTTCAAGTACAAGAAAGCATGACCAGATGTGGTGGGAAGGCTCTTTCCCACGCTTCTGAAGCTCTGTTTAGACTGTAATCAGCTATATGAGGATGGCTGCGTACAAGTTAAAGTTCGGAGCCTTCTGTGGCTTTTTTTCTGTGACCAGGAAATTTCTTGATGACATTTCATCTTCCTGAAAAGGTGATCAGTGGAGGATTAAGCACATTCACAGGGGAGACTTAAGGATTATCTCCAGCTTTTATAAGTTGTAGCTGCTGCAGAGGCTGAATCCCTCAAGTCTCTTCTCTGTGGTCAGAACTGGCTGGAATTTGGCAGCTTTTTAGTCCCTTGCTTCAGGGTTGGCTCTGCTCCTCCCTATGATCTTAAAGCCACGCATTCACATGTTCACATTATTTCTGACCTTGGAGGCATCTGAACTTGTAATCCCTGGATATGATGCTCTAGAAATTTTCTTCCAGTTCCCATACTCCATGATCATTTCATTTAGAATTACTGAAATATGTACTCAGGTCTGTCAAAACATTAAAGAAAGGTCTTATATTGTTATATGGGGAAATTATTTTTAAGAGCACAGACTTTATGATCTACAGAAGATGTCAATCAGCATTTTTGAAAGAGGGAAATGAGGCTGTGACATCTCCCTCGAATTAAACTGGAATGAAATTTTGTGTTCTAATCACCGAGGAGTTGACAGATGCCTACAAGACAGTAACACTTGAGCATGGCCCTAAGATATAGCACTGAAATGCACAGTGAGCTAGCACTAATCTTTCCTTCTCCAAATAGAACTACACATCATCTATAAATTAGGAATGCATCCTTAGCGTCCAGACTAGTGTTGTGTCTAAGTATCTGAAAACTGGCAGATAAGTTTTCAAAATAATAGACTTTTTCTTTAAAATATAAATAAAATAAAGCATGTCAGAAATGGAACCCTCTGCAAAAAAACTGTTTATGAAAAAAGAAGAGTTTTCTTGTCTTCTTGCAAAAGAAAAAGTTACTCACAATGCAACAGAGGCTTATGGAAGATAAAATGTAATCTGTCATATTTGCACAGAGATACACACACATAGACATAGATAGATAGATAGATAGATAGATAGATAGATAGATAGATAGATAGATAGATAGATAAATAGATATAGATATAGATATAGATATAGATATAGATATAGATATAGATATAGAAATAGATATATACACATACATACACACACACTTGCATATAATTAAAAATACATTTTAAATTTTAAATAATAAAGCACTTTCTCTTTTGTCTTGAGAATTGCTCCCAAGAAAGTCATATTCTTCAAATATAGAAGCAATTCTCTAACTTTATGGGTATCATACAAAGTTTATCTCTCTTACAACAAAGGTGACACCCCACATTAGTTCCTCAAGACTTTTACATTGCTTGGCTCCTGTCTGCAAGTATTATTAATAATGTCAGGGACTGGTTCTTGCCCATGAAATGGGTCTCAAGTTGGGCCAGTCATTGATTGGTCACTCCCTCAATCTCTGCTCCATCTTTGTCCCTGTACTTCTTGTAGGCAAGAAAAATTTGGGGTGGAAGGTTTTGTTAGTGGGTTGGTATCCTTATCCTTCCACTGGGAGTCCTGCCTGGCTACAGGAGGTGGCCACTTCAGGCTCCATATCCTCTACTGCTAGAAACTTCAGCTGTGTTACCCTCATAGACTCCCTGGCAGGTCCATGTGATTGCCCTCCTCCATCCACCCCACCACATTTATTTCCATTCACTTTCAGGGTGAGGGTGGGAACAGGATGGAGGGGATTCTAATAAACATGAATTCCAAAAATTTAAAAATGAAGTCCAGGCTTAAAATACAAAATAATATGCTTTCTGTTCAAATAATGACAGTGTAGATGTGAAAGCGTATCCAATTGTCTTAAAACCCCACTCTTTAAAGAATTATAGAAGATGCACTAGAAATTTGTTACAAGGCTCTCAAATTGTTCTCTCTTCACTTACATTTCACAGGGATAAAGAGCACATGACTTTGCACAAGGTTTGCATGTAATATAAATCAAGTGGCATAATTCTACTGCTAATATTACTTCAAACTAGCTGAGAGACCTATTCCCTATAATACGTTTGCCATGGAACTCTTTGCATTTCCAAGTTGGGGGTTCGGGGTAATATGAATGTTTTTAATGTTGGGAAAAAGGGTGGAGGAATCATGAAGCCAATAGTGGCACAAATATGCATGATGTTTGAATGGATAAAGATGTCTACATAAAGCTGAGACTTGCAACTCTAATACTTACTGGAAGATGTGTATCCTCTTCTATACTTCAGAATTTTCCACTAAACTCTTATTCAGAGAAGTGTGTTCAACTCCTTACCTCTGGGAATTCCTGCAGCTGCATCCCTACAGAAGGTAATATCTCAATTGTCCACAGAGAGGAGGATACTAACCTGAGCGGTTCTGCTGCTCTATAAAAACATCAAATTGATAACAGCATTGGTTTGGGCATGTTTATATAAATGTAATTCTTCAGCACTTATTATGGAGAACCCAACATTTATAGATTTGTTTGTTCATTGCTTTATTTGTCTATTTAAAATATTTTTTTTCTTTTTGGACAAGCTTGGTATTTTAAGGACAAACAAGTGTTTTTAAATCAGTCCACCAAATGACAACAGGTTTGAAGCCAGTTGTCATCTTTTATTCATCACACCCATAAATTGAGCCTGAGATGATTTCCCTGTATCCCCATATCACAAACAACAGAGTATTGAAAGACGGTATATCTTCTTTATGAAGTGATTTTTGTTGTTGCTGTTGCTGTTGTTGTTGTTGTTGTTGTTGTTGTTGTTTGGTGTATGTGTGATTGGCCATATTCTGCGAATCAATTTCCTTGCAATTATTTTATAATAAATTCATGACATATCATTGTTCTTTCCCTTTCTCAAATCATCTACCTTTCAGTCATAGGTAGAAACAGTCCTGACTCACCTGAGCTCCATCAGTCTCCACCAGAATATTCCCACTCTAGACCCTCCACCCCTGTAAGTGGAAATAATTCTACCTCCTGTTCCTAGATCACCCAGGTTTGCAGTGTTACTAAGCACATTCTAACAGCAGAAGCTGAGCCTGGATGTTTTACTTTCAACATAAAATATGAAAGACTGTCATCATACAAATCATCTTCAAAGATACACCCTGCATGCTTAAGTAGCATTGATGAGAAGAGGCAGGAAGGACTACAGCCTTCTGATACCCTGGGCTTTGGGTGTGCTGATTCCTGCCTTGCTAGCAAAGACAGTGAATTTAACACTCAGATTTGCTCTGACAGGCTGACAACTGATATCACAAGACCACAGCTAAGAGTGGTTTATTACTTTTAGGGGGATTTATTTAATTCAGTCTCACAGCCTGAGGGTGGGGTAAAGATTTAACTTGAAATTAAATTCCAGCAGGAGACCTTTTAATATAAGAAAAATGGGCAGAAGGATAAATGACATGCTCAATTGCAATGAATTTAGAAAAGCGGGGTTACTATATTTAACAAGGGAAAAAAATCCCACACAATCATTTCAGTTGTATGCCAGAAATAGAAAGAAAAAGTGCAGATGAACCAGGAATGACGATGAAACTCACGAGATGATATGCTAAAGGAAAGTTTCTGACACACTAAAATCTTCTCATCCACGAAGGGAAAAAAAAATTCCAGTTTATGAATGTGTTCTGTCAAGGTCTGGATAAACTGATTAAGAAAGTAGGAAGAAGAAAAACACATGAGTGTTTTTTTTTTTTCCTGTTGTTTTAACTTTAAACAGTATAATAAACTGTAGAACTGAAGCAAAGTCACAAGGAGCAATAACTCTGACTTAAGCAAACAAACAAACAAACAAAACCACAGGGAATATCTACCCTGTAAGCTTCAGAACTGAAATGAAGCTGGGCAAAGAGGAATTTTGTCCTAGACAGGTTCTGCCAGCAGGAGAACTGGGGAGCTCAAGTGGCTGTGCTCAAAATCTTCTGCCTGCATCTAAGAAAAGAATGTCACTGACACAGGGCAGAGGCACAGGAGACACCTCATGGCTGGCATATCCTGGTTAGCAGTACATCTCATCTTCTCAGACAGTATTGTGTTGACTGAGACTTTCTGTGAGTAGATGTACTGTCATAAAAACTATTGATCTTGAGGGCTACATTTGAAGGCAATTTAACTGTCAGGCATTTGAGACATAAATGCTCAAGAAAAGAAAAAGGATGTGATAGATAGAAAGACCATTTGCCTAATTCTATCCTGTCCATGCTTGGAAACATGGATGTTGACCTTACCAGCCTCTGCTCCATCATCTCTTCACCAAGCCTGGCACCAGATTCGATTGTGAGGTTTTTATTCCCTAACCATATGCCATGTCTTTATAACCATCCCTTCTCTCTTTGGAGACCCAAGTTGTGATGGCTTTGTTGGAGAACTTTGAAATCCCACTCATGATGGTTATGATCTTTCTTCTCCCTCTGTCTTCTTAAAACCCTGTGCTTATCATCTAAAATCTAAATGACTGTCATATCTATCTATGTCTCATCTATGCAGCACACCTCATAATGCCTGGCTTCAGAACATCTATGATCCATGTTTGGGTAATTATTTCATGCAATTCGTTTTCCTCTTTATTCTTCTTATATTCTTATTCTTCTTTTATTTTTCTCCTGCCCACCATCTCTCTCTTGTACATTCACTCCTACTCTACTCTCTCCTTTCAGAAAAGAGCAGGTCTCTTAGGGATATCTGCCAAACATGGCATAACAAGATTCAATAAGACTAGAGCCAAAGCCTCATGTCAAGGCTGGAGAGCAATTCAGTAAGAGAAAAAATGGGTTCCAAAAGCAAGTAAAAGCAAGTAAAACTGTCAGAGACACCCCACTCCCATTGTTAAAAGTCCCACAAAACCCTAAGTTAAACAACCATAACATATATGCGGAGAACCTCGCAGACCCATGTAGCCTGTGGTTGCCATGGTAAGTCCCTATAATCCCCTATGATTCCTGCTGTCTTCTCCTGGTGTCTTCAAGCTTTCTGACTCCTACAGTTATTCTTCCCCATCTTTTGTGGCTCATACCCTTCTGTATAATCTATATTAATGGGAGATTAAAGGGGGATTTATTAGATTGTCTTACATGAAGTGGTCCAGGTAGTCAAACAGTGGTGCTCTCACACCGGACTTGCAGAGGATGCAATATTTGTTCTGTCCACAAGTCTCTCTCAGAAGTCTTAATCTAGCACTGGATGCCTCTGGGATTCCTGCAGTGCTGCCGGCCTTCAGTTTACATCAGAATCCCACAGAATCTGGATTTTGTTGGAGATGGAGCAATGGAAGAAGACCTTCTCAGGAAGAGTATGGCCGAGCAGGCAGATGGCAACGTTTCCTTCTTTCTTGACGTTTCACCTGGGCTGCTCCTAGAATATATTGTTCTCATGCAGCTTACATCTTCTCAGTTCAGGAAGTCTGATCAAGAAAGTTCTTCACAGGATTTCCCAAAGACTTGAGGCTTAATTGATTCCAGATTCAGTCAAGTTGTCATCCAAGATTAACCATCACAAAGGCTAAGGAAAAAATCTAACATTCTATATAGTAAATACTTGGGTCTAAGTGCTTCATGATGATATATCACCTACTTAATACTGTTCAATATTTTCAAACTGTAGAATACTTCTGGACTCTACCATTATCTTTGAGTGAATACAAGGATCATAATGATATATATGTGTGTGTGTGTGCATGTGTGTGTGTGTGTTCATGTGTGTGTGTGTATGTATACTTAGTAAGCAAATGTGGGTCCGTGCTTGAAGGTCAGAGGAAAACCTTGGGTGTTTGGTCTTTTCCTTTGTTCATTTTTTAGATAGGGTCTCTGTCTATCTATCTATCTATCTATCTATCTATCTATCTGTCTGTCTGTCTGTCTGTCTGTCTGTCTGTCTATCTATCTATCTATCTATCTATCTATCTATCTATCTATCTTGCTCTCTCTCTCTTTCTCAATATATAAAAAGATAGATGGCCTACTTATTTACCAAGGATTCTACTATTACTGCCTCTTACCTTCCAATAGGATGGCTTAGTATTATAAATATGTTCACTATCACATATGACTTTATGTATGTTCTAGGGATTCAAACCCAGGGTCCCATACATGCATGACCAGTGCTTTATCTACTGAGCCATATTTCAATCCCATGAATATTATTTTAAGTGCATGGTGAACATGAGTTGATCATCAGCACACAGATTGAAAATCATGTGAGTAAAGCAATAAAGAGAGAACTTCATCTTATCAAAGAATTATTCTCTCCTCTCTATCTCATCACATCGACCGCCAACTTCTGAGGAACCTCCTGATGTTAGTAAATTATTATTTTGCACTTTAATTAAGGCTTTATTTATTTACTTCAGAATTATAATCTTCTGACATGATTGGCTTATATTTGCCTCTGTCTATGATTTGAGAAGGAGTTCCTTACACATTGTTCTGTGAAAACTAATAAGATATTATTTTTAATTAACAGTGTTTTATAGACTGGTGGAGTTTTCAGAGAAGAGTTAAAGTCATTAAGCAATAGTTGGGTGTGCACTGAGAGCAATATTCCTGAGTGAAACGATAATTGAGATATCACCTTGCTTTATTCCACCGTAAAGCTGAACCCAAGCCCTGTCTGCTGAACAACATAACCAGATTTCAGGTTAATTAGCTCCCAAGTGCCCTGTATGTATTTATACCATCAATGGTTCAAAAGGTCCACATTTGAGTGTATCTGAAGCTGGAGTATCCTTCTGTTGAAATCAAGTATGAGCATTTAACTTGGGCACTTCTCTGCCAAAGAAAAAGTTAAAGGCTTCTGAAGTGATTGTACAGATGCATCTCTGTGCTGAAACTTCAGAGGGAGACATTAGAAGGTGCCTTTTCTTATTTTTAATTCAATGGTGTTGTGTAAGACTATCCTAAATTTTAAGTTGGGGGCTGGTGAGATGGCTCAGCGGGTAAGAGCACCCGACTACTCTTCCGAAGGTGATGAGTTCAAATCCCAGCAACCACATGGTGGCTTACTACCACCCGTAATGAGATCTGAAGCCCTCCTCTGGTGCGTCTGAAGTCAGCTATAGTGTACTTAAGGGGGGGGGGCATGGGAGCGAGCGGGGCTGAATGGGGGTGGCCGGAGCAAGCAGGGCCCACCGGAGTGAGCAAGGCAGACCAGAGCGAGCAGGGTTGACCGGAATGAGGAAAAAATAACTGTAGAACATAAGCTGCTTATGTGAAAGCAGTAAATCTTTTACAGAGAAAATACACTTTTGAGCAAAAACTATAATGTAGAAAAAAATATCACTAGTTGGAGTTGGCATACAATCTATTTATTTAAAGGCCTTTGTTAAGCAAGCTAATGGGAAAGTTTTATCTCATTCCTGTCCCTAAAATTGCATCTGGGTTCTGGGAACTAATTGAGTGCCAAGATCCTGAAGAAGAGAAGATGCCTAGCCCAGGTTGTCTGAGCCTGCATTTCTCCTAGTGTTGGAGACATTACATTCCAACTTCCCTTTGATAATACATCCCACTGAGCGCCACGAGAACTATTTTACAAAAGTAAAAGATACCCAAATCTCACTGCTACTTAACCCCAGAGGATTGCAACCTACATGCTTGTCAGGATGCCTCTGTGGACAGTGCATCCACATGGATAAAGACAGTGATTATAGCAAAAATATACTGAAAAGACAACTACTCCATTTTGGTAAGAATTAGTACTACAAGTAGTTTGTTTTTACAATATATTCAGTTATGGAAAGAATATGTTATAGGGAAATTTTTTTTCTTAAGAAGTTGCCCATATATGCAGGACTCTCAGCACATAACATGGCTTACCTCTCACTTTTGGTTCACACACAGTTTATGGTTATTTAAAGCCTAATAAACTGACAGATGATTTCCATTTCCAATCTTCTTGATGTATGTTTTCTAATAGAAAGTTCTTAAGAAGCTTCTAAGTTAAATTCATGTCGTTACTTGGGTATAATAAATCCCCAAGTCATTCAAATAAGAAGCAATGAGCCTTATGAAAATCAGCTTCAGTAAAATGCTGTTCATAGAATTTGGAGAGATGCATTTGAGCTCTCTTTCTCTCTAAGAGACCAAGAAGTAACCAGGTAAAGACAAACATAAACATGCTCATGTTTATAAAAGGTCTGAGAAAAATGATAAGCAATGTAACTCAACTTCCTTTCAATAATGAATGCCTTTTAAGGTACAGTGGGGAGCAGGTTGTCTCAGAGTCCCAGTTGCAATGGAGATACAGTGAAAGTCCATTTTATTTTTTTTTTACATTTTTATTAGATATTTTCTTCATTTACATTTCAAATGCTATCCCATAAGTCCTCTATACCATCCCCCTGACATGTTCCCAAACCCACCCACTCCCACTTTCTGTCCCTGGCAATCCCCTGTACTGGGGCATATGATCTTCACAATGCCAAGCACCTCTCCTCCAATTGATGGCTGACTAGGCCATCCTCTGCTACATATGTAACTAGAGACACAGTTCTGTGGGGTACTGGTTAGTTCATATTGTTGTTCCTCCTATATGGTTGCAGACCCCTTTAGATCCTGGGTACTTTAGCTCCATCATTAGGGGCCCTGAGTTTATCCCATACATGACTGTGAGCATCCACTTCTGTATTTGCATAGCCTCACAAGAGATGGGTATATCAGGGTCCTGTCAGCAAAATCTTTCTGGCATAGGCAATAGTGTCTGAGTTTGGTGGTTGTATATGAGATGGACCCCTGGGTGTGGAAGTCTCTGGATAGTCCTTCCTTCAGTCACAGCTCCAAACTTTGTCTCCGTAACTCCTTCGATGGGTATTTTGTTCCCCATTCTAAGGAACGAAGTATCCACACTTTGGTCTTCTTTCTTCTTGAGTTTCATGTGTTTTGCAAATGGTATCTTGGGTAACTTAAGTTTATGGGCTAATATTCACTTATCAGTGAGTGCATATCATGTGTGTTCTTTTGTGATTGGTTTACCTCACCCAGGATGATATCCTCCAGATCCATCCATTTGCCTAAGAATTTCATAAATTCATTGTTTTTAATAGGTGAGTAATACTCTGTTATGTAAATGTACCACATTTTCAGTATCCATTCCTCTGTTGAGGGACATCTAGGTTCTTTCCAGCTTCTGGCTATTATAAATAAGGCTGCTATGAACATTGAGGTGCATGTGTCCTTATTACCAGTTGGAACATCTTCTGGGTATGCCCAGAAGAGGTATTGCTGGATCTTCTGATAGAACTATGTCCAATTTTCTGAGGAACTGCCAAACAGATTTCCAGAGTGGTTGTACCAGCTTGCAATCCCACCAACAATGGAGGAGTGTTCTTCTTTCTCCACATCCTCAGCAGCATCTGTTGTCACCTGAATTTTTGATCTTAGCCATTCTGACTAATGTGAGGTAGAATCTCAGGGTTGTTTAAATTTGCATTTCCTTGATGATTAAGGATGTTGAACATTTTTTCAGGTGCTTCTCAGCCAATCTGTGTTCTCAGTTGAGAATTCTTTGTTTAGCTCTGTGTCCCATTTTTTAATGGGGTTATTTGATTTTCTGGAGTCCATCTTCTTGAGTTCTTTATATATATTGGATATTAGTCTCCTATCAGATTTAGGATTGGTAAAGATCCTTTCCCAATCTGTTGGTGGCCTTTTTATCTTATTGACAGTGTCTTTTGTCTTACAGAAGCTTTGCAATTTTATAAGGTCCCATTAGTTGATTCTCCATCTCACAGCACAAGCCATTGCTGTTCTGTTCAGGAATTTTTCCCCTATGCCCATATCTTCTAGGCTTTTCCCCTCTATAAATTTCAGTGTCTCTGGTTTTATGTGGAGTTCCTTGATTCACTTATACTTGAGCTTTGTACAAGGAGATAAGAATGGATCAATTCATATTCTTCTACATAACTGCCAGTTGTGCCAGCACCATTTGTTGAAAATGCTGTCCTTTTTTCCACTGGATGGTTTTAGCTCCCTTGTCAAAAATCAAGTGACTATAGGTATGTAGGTTCATATCTGTGTCTTCAATTCTATTCCATTGATCTAACTGTCTGTTGTGGTACCAGTGCCATGCAGTTTTTATCACAATTGCTCTGTAGTACAGCTTGAGGTCAGGCATGGTGATTCCACCAGAGGTTCTTTTATTGTTGAGAATAGTTTTTGAATCCTAGGTTTTTTGTTATTCCAGATAAATTTGCAAATTGCCCTTTCTAACTTGATGAAGAATTGAGTTGAAATTTTGATGGGGATTGCATTGAATCTGTAGATTGCTTTCAGCAGGATAGCCATTTTTACTATATTAATCCTGCCAATCCATGAGCATGGGAGATCATTCCATATTCTGAGATCTTCTTCGATTTTTTTCTTCAAAGACTTGAAGTTCTTATACAGATTTTTCACTTCCTTAGTTAGAGTCACATCAAGGTATTTTATATTTTTTGTGACTATTGTGAAGGGTGTTGTTTCCCTAATTTCTTTCTCAGCCTGTTTATTCTTTGTGTAGAGGTTGGCCACTGATTTGTTTGAGTTAATTTTATATCCAGCTACTGCACTGAAGCTGTTTATCAGGGTTAGGTGGAATTTTTAGAATCACTTATATATACTATCATATTATCTGTAAATAGTGATATTTTTGACTTCTTCCTTTCCCCTTGATCTCCTTTTTTTGTCGAATTGCTCTGGCTATGACTTCAAGTACTATATTAATAGGTAGGGAGAAAGTGGGCAGCCTTGTCTAGTCCCTGATTTTAGTGGGAATGCTTCAAGCTTCTCTCCATTTAGTTTGATGTTGGCTACTGGTTTGCTGTATATTGCTTTTATTATATTTAGTTATGGGCCTTGTATGTTCATGGGCATCTCTTTCTTTGGGTTAGGGAAGTTTTCTTCTATAATTTTGTTGAAGATATTTACTGGCCCTTTAATTTGAAAATGTTCATTCTCATCTATACCTATTGTCCTTAGGTTTGGTCTTCTCATTGTGTCCTGGATTTCCTGGATGTTTTGTGTTAGAATCTTTTTGCATTTTGCATTTCCTCTGATTGTTATGTCCATGTTCTCTATGGAATCTTCTGCACCTGAGATTCTCTCTTCCATCTCTTGTATTCTGTTGCTGATGCTCACATCTATGGTTCCTGATTTCTTTCCTAGGATTTCTATCTCTAGAGTTCTCTCACTTTGGGTTTTCTTTATTGTTTCTACTTCCATTTTTTTGTTCTTGGGTGGTTTTGTTCAATTCCATCACCTGTTTGGTTGTGTTTTCCTGTAATTTTTTAAGGGATTTTTGTGTTTCTTCTTTAAGGACTTCTACCTGTTTAGCAGTGTTTTCCTGTAATTTTTAAGGGATTTTGTGTTTCCCCTTTAAGGACTTCTACCTGATTAGCATTGTTCTCCTGTATTTCTTTAAGTGAGTTATTAATGTCCTTCTTAAAATCCTCTACCAGCATCATGAGATATGATTTTAAATCCAAATCTGGCTTTTCAGGTATCCAGGACTTGCTGTGGTTGGAGTGCTGGGTTCTGATGATGATGAGTGGTCTTTGTTTCAGGTAGTAAGATTCTTACATTTGCCTTTCGCCATCTGGTAATCTCTGGTGTTAGTTGTTATACCTGTCTCTGGCTGGAGCTTGTTCCTCCTGTGAATCTGTTAGAGTATGTCAGCACTCCTGGGAGTCCAGCTCTCTCCTGACTTTCAGTGGTCAGATCACTCTCTGCAGGTAAGCTTTCCTCTTTCAGGGAAGTTGCACAGAGGTCTGGAGCTCAGCTCTGCCTCCTGATTGAAGATGGAAGCCTGAAGGGACCTTGTCCAAGAAGCTATGTTGCTTCTGCAGCTCGAGCGCTCTCTTATGCAGACTGGTCTCTGAGGGACCCGAGATACAAGATGATGTTCTCACCTGGTCCCGGGGTCAGAGCCCCCTCGAAGTCCATTTTAAATATGCTGTAAAAAATAGAAACCTATACAAAAATAATTCACTTTAATTATTTGTAAAATTAATATATATAAATAATTTGATTATATAACTATATATACATATATTCCAAATTCTAACCAGTTTTTTATAAGATGTAGTCATATAGCTCTGTCTACCATAGGTATGCCACATTCACGGTTGTACCGGCAGAGGTGTGTTAACCAGAAAGGAGATAGGAGAGTGAGGAGCATGAGAAACCCAACCCCCTCTGTGGCTTTCAGAATTGCTGTTGTTCGTTGCACATTTTTTTTCTTTTTATCTTGCTTTTGCAGCTCAAAGATTATTTCCAGATTCTAAGCTGTTAGCCCAAGGGTTGTAAAATAAACCTCCTGTATTCTCCTTAGAAATCCCCTCTAGGATCTCACCTCAAGTTTCTCTCCTTTTTTTATTATTTATGAATAATTTTCAGTATTCGGGCTAAGTGGATAAAGGTTGCAAAGCAATTTTAGGAAATAACTCTGAAATCATGCACATTATGATTTTAGATTCATTGTGATATTTCACAAAGCCAACTTTTGGCTAGATTAAACTATACGGAGGGCAAAATGGGTGAGACCCAGCTCCAGACAACTCATGGGCACCACAGGGCATAAGATTCCTATTACATGAGATGTGCTTATCGCAATGAAATGAGAGTTATGGGTTGGAGAGGTCATTCATTACTCCAAGTAAGGTTCAGATTTTCCAAGACCATGAAGTTAATAATAATGACCGAAGCAATTTGTTCTCAGTATAATGGCAAGATCATCTTACTCTTTGTACATAGATGTTGATGGGGAAAGTGGTGTCACAGCTCAGCCCTCTTTAAGGAAATGCATGACCAGATAGAATACTGGAATGGAGGACTGTGTTAATAATAGCACCCTGGTTATCAAGCCCAACAATGAGAAGGCAAGATAAATGATGGACTGGTTCATTGTATACCAAGATGCTTTTCATCATTAATTGTTGCTAAATTCTTTACCTGTCTTCCCAATGGTTAACTATGGTTATTGCCTTCTCATCCCTATTGACCTACTAGATGCATGATATTGGGCAATATTGTTCATCAATCAAAAGTTGTATTTATTCATTTATAAAATGGAACTAATATTTTTTATTAGTATTGTAAAATTGCATAATATTCAACTTATTTTAGACAGTCCAGTGTTCAACATATGGTGCATACCTTTCCAAATAAACACTGTTGATAAAGTGAATTTCACTATTCCTATGTACCATCCCAATTTCTTTCGTAGCATCCTATGTCCTACATAAATTACTGCCCACCTTCCCATCCAGCTAAAATGAACTTCTATTTTCCTATTTCAGCTATTTATATTTGAGATGGAGTTTTTGTTATGTCCTGTGTTTAACAGTCTTAATTTATAGAAGACATTTTTAAAAAATCATTGTTAGGAGAATATAGATTTTTTTCTTCTAGTTCTCATAGAGGTTACATCTTAAAACTATTTCCAGATAAAATTCTCACATAGTAATTTTAGTCTCCAGAATAGTCTTTCTTTCTTGAGTAATTAAACTTACTATTTCATCATTAGAAAAAAATTTTTTAGCTTATCTATTGAAAAATCCCATCTTTCCTCCAATTCAATCTGAGAAAATTCAGAACATCAAGTTAACATGATAAGGAGAGAAAGCTCCTCTCCTATGACTAAACTTTAAGGAGACAGTGTGACTAGTACCCATCACAATTCTAGGAAGAGACAGCACATAAACTCGGCACACTGTTATGGACAAATATAACTACTGGTTCCAAGACTGTATTGCACATGAATTGTTACATGGGAAAATTTCAGTTTATTTAAGAGTTTAGTATCATTCTCTATCGGAGGCATTTTAAATATATAAAACTCTGTCTAGAGAACTTCTTATAGTCATAGCATGCCAAGTATAAATTATAGACAAAAAGACTTTTGTAAATTTTGATGTGAGGTATACTTGAGCATTACACAAAATATTAGAATGTACCAAGAGCAAAAACATAACTGTATCCTCTAAATTTAATTAATAATATCCCTGAAGTCTTTGAGGAGTGTTGGTTCAAAACTCCAGTTTTGTCTAAAATGCACTTGCACATTCATAGCAATCTAAATTTCTTTGGCCTATGAACTGTTTTCCATGTTTTGCTTCCAGGTCCTTTCTTTCTTAATTTTATTAATTAATTGATCATTTCTTTAGATCATATTCACATCTTTTTGTTCATTTTTATTAGATATTTTCTTTATTTACATTTTAAATGTTATCCCCTTTCCTAGTTTCCCCTCCAAAAAATTCCTATCCCCTCCATGCTTCCCCTGATTCCCCTGCTCCCCAACCTATCTACTCCTATTCCTGGTACTGGCGTTTCCCTATACTGGGGCATAGAGCCTCCACAGAGCCAAGGACCTCTGCTCCCATTGATGACTGACAAGGCCATCCTCTGCTACATATATAGATAGAGCCACAAGTTCCACCATGTGTTTTCTTTGATTGACCCCACTCTTCCCAGATCCACCAATGCTCCCCTTTCAGCCTAACTTTGGGTCCATATTTTTTGTATGCCATCAAATACAGTTGGTGCTGCCCATTTACTCTTGGATGTATAGATCTCCAGTGAATAGTAGTCAATCCACTAGACTGTACAACTTAAAGAAAACTTGAAGGAGGAGTGGATGGGGTGGAAGGATGTGGGGGGAAAGAGGAGGTGGGGGCTGGAGGGAGCGAGGGGAAACAGCAATCAGGATGGCATATATGAGAGAATAGGTTAATATAAAAAAAAAAAAAAACCAGAAAACTAACACTCTTCCAGAAGCTATTATTTACTAATAACTCCTCAACTAGAAGTAGGACTGCATGTTCCCTTACGCCCTCCATGCTGTTCTCTTGTCTGCTTTGAACATGCTATCACAAACACTGTGAACTCCTGTGTGCAACTTTCCCATTTTGTACAGAAAATACTGGCTCCTTATAATCATCCAATGCCACTGATTGCTAGTTCTTCCACCATTAGTCTTAATCTTGAAGAAGAAGGAATGGACTATGATGTCAGGTTTAAGGCTGAGCAGCCTACAGTGTCCTATGCTCTATATCTTGAAAATTTGTGGATATCTTTGTGATAATCAACATCTAACAAAAAAAAATCTTCTCTGATGCAGAATGAAAATTATAATCATTAATTAGGAAAAGAGATGATTTAATACTATGACCATTTAGCAAAGTAATAGTAGTAGGTTCTCTTATATATTCTATGACTTGTCCAGTCACAGGTTCCTGACCTTGAGATTCATACTAGATGTCAGTTCATCTTGTAGAGGGATTGAGTTCATCCAGCCAAACATTGGTTGTTTGCTCCCATGACATTTATGTCATTATTAGATCACTAAGCTCGACTGGCCATGCCAGTAGTTGAGGTAGCCCACAGGATTCAAAGTAGGGTAACTTTGATTAATTCTGTACTCTGATAACATAAAGAATACCCTAAAGCACTATAAAAGCTAGATAGTAAAAGTGAGCCTTCAGGTCAGTAGTAGCTTTAGTTTCTCCATGGTCTATGACTGAAACATGTGGAATCTTCAGCAATAAGGGTTTACTACTAAGTTATAAAAAATAATAATAATAACCAACAGCATTGACAATAGCCTATCACATTTAATGTCTAAAGGACCTAACAGGCCAAAAACCCCAAAAGAAGTCACCTATTTCTGACACTGGGATTTCTATTTGTTAACTTGTAGTATGTTATAGAAGCATTGTTGCCCAATTATAGAACAACCTCACTTAAACATTTTTAAGTGTGCTTATGTATGTATTTTAGGAACTTTCTACAATAGTAGGTTTCCATATGACTTTTAAAGAGGTCTTTAATGATAATTATCTTTCTGCATATTTCTTCTCCTACCTCATCCTGCCATTTTACACTATTTAACCCCCTCCTCTTCTATTAGTTTCTTTTAACCTTTTATAACACTAAGTTCTATCTCTCTTCCCATGAAATCCCTTAAAAAATGCCTGATTAGTACCAGAAAAGTAATCTTTTGGCCCCAAAAGACTACTCACTCAAATAGCATTTAAAAAATGCTCTTCTTCTTTAAGGAGGGTCTGTGGTATGAAGCACTGAGGACCATTCTGTGCCTCATACCCAGCATGTGCATCAATACTCGTCAGTCATCCATGTGCTTCACCTTGTTTCCCTGTAGCATAAAACTAATTTCCAACATTGCCCAACCTCTAAGATTTATTATATTATTATTATTGTTATTATTATCATTATAATTACTTACCAAAGATGTGTTGTCATTAACTACTTTTATTAACTGAAAGCTTCAAGCATCAGTTTCATAATCACCCATTTCTCCCACAGAAGCAGCACACTGGCTTTTCCCCCCTTTTAGTTCTTTCAAGCAATGAGTGTTCTGACTTCTAAATCAGTTTACTATCCTTTCTTGTTGTTTGTATAATCCCTTTTGTAAAATATGAAACTAATAAACACTTATTCACTTCTGGCACTGAGGATCTTTTTTAACATTTCCTTGTATCCACTCTAAATTGTAAGCCTTTGTGAAGTGCTCTGACAATCCACTTGCTGTGTGATAAAACATTCCCAAAGTTATCACATTTAAATAGCAACCACATCACTGTCTCACAACCTCTGTGTTAGAAAGTTGGACAAGATTTGTCCAGGGGACATTCTTAATCTACGAATCATTAGCTGATACATTGCACGCATCAGCTGTGGATGTGCTCTCTGGAGAATCCAGGTTTATTTTGATTGGCTTGGTGTCTTAGAGGTAGCGGCTGTAAGACTGGCTAAGCATTATCATTGTCTGGACTACCTGCAAAAAAAAAAAAAAAAAAGTCTCTGTGTGAAAAGTTTCAGGCTAGTAAAAAAAAAAAATTATAAGAATGTATCAGGGGCCTGAATAATTTTTCAAATAGATATAACAAAGAACTACACTACTTTTATTCCAGCCTCAAAGTTCCAAACACTACAGTCTTGTATTATTCAATCAAGCTATTAAAGCCAACAGATTCAAGAAGACAATATTGGACTCCACCTTTTAATGGCCACTGTTCTGAAATGTTTATTATCACCTTTAGTCTACACTTAGAACTTTCATTCATTTACTGAGTACTTTCTGAACCACTTAATGCATACCAAACATTGAGGTAATCAACAAAAAATCTGACAATAGAACAATGGATACTACAAAGAAGTATCCTGGGCTGATCTGAGATTTCTTGATAAATTTTCTGATTGTGGTTAGATACAGGAATGGAAGAATGCTTCTCCTCTGCAATGCTCAAAAGAAGATTACTGAGAAGCAATATGGAGTAGTACATAGCTACTTGACCCTGGACAGCTAGTATACCTCCTGGACATTTGATACGAATACCTTATATGGCCAAAATGAGCAGAAAGCAGGTCCTTTGTTCTTTATTTTTAGTAGTCGTTTGCAAACCTCCTCCATTTCAGTATAGCACACGCCCTAAAACCAGTTTATACTGTTTGAGTTGGAACAATATGTGATTTCAAATTCTACTTTTTCACAATTTCAAAAATACATACTCTTTCAAATATTTCTAAATTCAGAGTGTTTATGAAACTCCACCCCCAGTATGGAAATCCACTACAGTAGTAGATCATAATGACAGTATTTTCTTTTTTTGTTTTTGTTTGTTTGTTTGTTTGTTTGTTCAAGATACGGTTTCTCTGTGTAGCCCTGGCTGTCCTGGAACTCACTCTGTAGACCAGGCTGGCCTCGAACTCAGAAATTCACCTGCCTCTGCCTCGCAAGTGCTGGGATTAAAGACATGCACCACATGTAACTCTTAAGAATAAGCTCTGCCTCTGTAGCCTATTTGGGTTATTCTTGATGCATTATTATTTCTCTAAAACTTGATCAAATGACCTGAAGGAATTACATGCAGTAAAGGAATAGCCTATAACTTCACGTTGTTTCTATACTTTTCTGATGATAGTATATATTTCCTTGTCAATTTATTACCAAAAGAGAATGAATTGTTATGACAATATGAACTTAAGGCACAATTTTAATGGTACATCTCACAAAATATGATTGGCTTAATAATATAAAGATGGTAAATTTTATGAAGTTTTTCATAACACCATCTTCATAAAAGTTTATTTTTAAAAAAATGCTTTAAAAGAAATGTACAGAAAGCATTTTTTATTACAGTAAGGTATTATTATGATGGTAGGTTTTGTTTTGTTGTATAGTGAAACATTACACTCAGTATAGGGAGAAATTCAACTAACCTTTATATAATTCAAAAGCTTGCAAAAATGTTAGCAAGGTCTAGTTCCCCTGCTCTCTTCTTTCTCTCTCTCTCTCCCTCTCTCTCTCTCTCTCTCTCTTTCTCTCTCTCTCTCTCTCTCACACACACACACACACACACACACACCACACGCACACACACATGCATGCACGTTACTAAAACTTATACGTAGGTGTTGCTCAATCCAGTTAATCATAGCATAACATGTCATTTGAAATTCTTTTTTCTTCAGAAAGATCTGAATATTACCAATCTAACAAAGCAAAATCTTCTGAGAACCAGTTGGACATTTAAATAAAATACCACTGAGTAATGACATCTTGTCCAAGAGGAAATGATATCTGATTTTCTAAAACTCCTTAGAAAATGCCAAAAGAAAAATCTAGTGCTAAAAGCAAGCTCTAAAAAA
>LR752982.1:29373-45727 GCA_902729485.2 Mus minutoides | reverse complement strand
TGCCCAGTTTGGTGCTGCTCCTTTTTTTTAAGGTTTTTTTTGTTGTTGTTGTTTGTTTTGTTTTGTTTTGTTTTTTGAGACAGAGTTTCTCTGTGTAGCCCTGGCTGTCCTGGAACTCACTTTGTAGACCAGGCTGGCCTCGAACTCAGAAATCCGCCTGCCTCTGCCTCCCAAGTGCTGGGATTAAAGGCATGCGCCACCATGCCCGGCTTTTTTTTAGTTTTTTATTTTGGTGTTTGAAACATGGTCTGACTTGGCTAGCCTGGAACTCAGAGCAATCCTCCTGCCAGTGCCACTAGCCATGCCCCGCACATTGTTCTTACTACGTTTGTTACACTGGACAGATATAATGGCAGCATTCAGAAGGCAGAGGCAGAAAGGTTAAAAAGTTAAGGCCAACCTGTTTTATATAGTTAATTCTAGTTCAGATAAGACTACATAGGAAAACTGCCTCAAAACAAACAAAAAGCATTTCTTTGTGATATATTTTTAGTTTTTTAAAGCTTTTTCTTTTTTACTTCTTTTTTGACTTTTCAAGACCTTTTCAAGGTTTTCTTTGTAGCCCTGGCTGTTCTGGAACTCATTCTGTAGACCAGGCTGGCCTTGAACACTAGAGATCCACCTGCCTCTGCTCCCCAGTTCTGGGATCAAAGGTGTATACAGGAGACCTTGTCTTCCCCCACCCCCCAAAATCCTCTTAGAACCTATATGAGGTTAGCACTTTGCCCAATTTATCATTTCTGTCAAGTTTGTATAAGCTCTAGGATAGTTGCACTGATTATATAGGTAATGTAGTAGGTAGACAGTTGTGACATTATTTGGAAAATGAAAAGCTTTATTTTTAAATTTTTTAAATTACATTTTTTTGAGTTTTATAGGGGTGTGTGTGTGTGTGTGTATACACCTATGTGCCACGGTATATTGTGTGGGGATCAGAAGGCAGTTTGATAGAATCTATCCTCTCCTTCCACCATGTGAGTTCTGGGCATTAAATTCAGGTTATCTATCAGGCTTGGCCACAAATGTCTTTACCTCCTTAGCTAGCTTGGTGTCTTCCCACAATGTATTATAATTAGTTATTGAAAGTTCTTAGTTCAGGGATAGAGTTTAGTTAGTAGAGCGCTTACCTAACATGTACAGAGTCCTGGATTTGATCCTCAGCAATGCACAAAACTAGCTTTGGTGGTACGTGCCTGTGATCCTAGTGCTCAGGAGTAAAGATGAGGAATCAGAGATTCAAGATCATCCTAAGCTATATATCAAGCTTGAGTAGCCTGAGTACAGGAGACCTTGTCTTCCCCCACCCCCCCAAAATCCTCTTAGAACCTATAGGAGGTTAGCACTTTGCCCAATTTATCATTTCTGTCAAGTTTGTGTAAGCTCTAGGATAGTTGCACTGATTATATAGGTAATGTAGTAGGTAGACAGTTGTGACATTATTTGGAAAATGAAAAGCTTTCAAATGGCTTTATTTCATTTGGGTTTTGAAATTATTTTCTTAACTGGTTCCTTAGTTGTACAAAAGCCCATTATCTTTTAGAGACTCTCCTCACTGTAATTAGGTCTGGGATAAGTTTGCCCATTTGACTAAGAAAGTGGTGATCTAATTTGCTCATTAAGGTCTCACTGCTTACTTTATGTGTTGTTTTATATTATTCTGTCATCCTCAGGAAACCTAGTGGTGCTGCTTTAGCTATGAACAGAAAGTTAATTATACTTGTAACTTACCTAGTTGAGTGGAACAGTAGACTCTTGTCAGCTGCCTTTCAGCTAAATCTGCTTATGTTAAATGGAGTAGAAATTCAGGCTTCATATGTACCCTGTGCTGAGTAAATATCGTTATAAAAGCACAGTTCAGTGTTCTCAGGCCAGGGGTAGCCCCAGAACCTGAACACTGCATAAAATTGGGTGTGGCAGCACACACCCATAAGTTAGAGGCAGCCCAGAAGGTAGAGGTTAGCCTGGGATACCTGAGACTCTATCTTTTTTTTAAAAAGTATCTGAAATTTTATGTATTTTTATACATATTACATATTCATAGACATTTTGTGGATGAGTAGAAATCAGGGTAATAAAAAGTAACTTAACTTTGGGGACATAACTGGTCTTTTACCTTTTTATTACATAATTTATTAATGTAGCATGAGACTCCAACCATGGCCTCTGTGATGTCATACTTGTGCTGTATATGGCAGTCACCAATTAGTTTCTGCCTGAAACAGTTGCCTGTGAAAATTTCATTTTTATTTTTGTTTTGAGACAGGGCCCCATGGATCCCAGGTTGGCCTAGAACTTACAATGTTGCTGAAGATAATCTCGAACTCCTGATCCTCTTCCCCTACCTCCCAAGCAAGGCTTAAAAGCATGTGTTATGCCTGGAGATTACTCTGGGATTATATTTCACTTGATGTTCAATAGAGAGCTTCTGAGTGTTTGGTTATTATTGTTGTACTGCCAGAAATTAATATATAGGCCAATTGGACAAACCCTGTGTGCTGTAATGATTGCATCTTCAGTAGATGACTTCCTCAGTGACTCAGCAGGTTTTATATACTTTAAATTTTCCTAATTTCAAAATGAAAAGTTGGTATGTGCCATTGCATGTAACAGAATGTCATAGTGAAAAGGAACCTGAGAAAATGGCTGCTCAGGTCCCTGAATAAACATCAAGTAATGGGTTAGGCTCTAACATGAGTGCCACGTGGGAAGCATGGCTCATCTCTTCCTACTGGAATGAAATAAAGCCAGGAGCTGGACCAATGGCTCAGCAGTTAGAGCTCTTGCTGCTCTTGCAGGGAAGCTAGCTTCAGTTCCCAGCACCCACATGGCAGCTCACAGCTACCAGTAACTATAGTTCCAAGGGGATCCAGTACCTTCTTCTGGGCTTCTGCAACACTAGAAATGCATGTGGTGCACATATACACATTCAGGCAAGACACTCATGTACATATAATACAAGTAAATCTTCAAAGGGTGTGTGAAGCTAGACTTCTATTCTGGAGCTGTTGTTAGGGTAGAAAATGGAATCTTGTGTCCGTTTGCTTTCTATATACCAACACTAGAGATCCTAGAAAAAATTATGCTATAATTTGAATGAGGCAAATAGATAACTGAAAAAAACCCTTTTCCTATAGTATATGATCTTTCAGCTTCTAAGAAATAAATGATAGTGTCTTAATTTGTACTTTAGTGGTGAAGGTTTAAAGTTTGGGACAAGGATAAATACTAGAAGTGTTAGATTTAGGGCATTTCACTATTTATCAGCATACTGGGTATCTTAGGGTTTCCATTGCCGTGAAGATACACCATGACCAAGGCAACTCTTATAGAGGAAAACATTTAATTGGGGCTGGGTTACAGGCCCTGAGGTTTAATCCATTATCATCACGGCAGGAAGCATGGCTGCATCAAGGCAGACATGGTGCTGGAGGAGCCAGAGTTTTACATCTTGTTCTGAAGACAAACAGGAAAAGACTTTATCACTGGCAGCTAGGAGGAGGGTCTCTTGTGCACAAGTCTGAACCTAGGACCTCAAAGTCTGCCTATACAGTGACACAATTCCTCCAAAAAGGCCACACCTCATAATAGTGCCATTTCCCAAGAGCCAAGCTTATTTAAACTACAACAGGGGAAAAGATAACTTTTCAGATACAATACTTAAGGGAGAAAATTAGGATGAAAAGGAAAATCCAGGTTTTACAGAGAGTTCTGATTTAGTAATAAGTAGGAAATATAAAGAATTTTTAGGTTATTTTTGTAGGAAATATCAGTACTATAATTTACAAATTTTAAATTTTGTTTTATTTTATTCCTGTGTGGTTATAATGTATGTGTATGGCATGTATGTGCTACAGCACTCATGTGATGGTGTCAGTTCTAACTTTGTATGGGTTTTAGAGATTGAACTTAGGTTGTCAAGCTTGCATGGTCAGCACTTTACCAGCTGAACCATCTTGTGAGCTTGAATACTATAAATTTTTAATAGGAAAATATTGATTCATGATATCTTTGCATTTACTCTTGATACAGCCTAAAAGCTTATTGTAACATTGCTAAATTAATCAATACTTGGTAAGATGCTCACACTGAACCACTTCTAAGGTCACTTTTCCTTTTAGATAGAGAATAATTGAAGCTTTGATTCCATGTAGATATAATATACTAATACTATACATTATATATAAATTATCTGTAAGCTCTTTGCTTGAATTTTATAAGAGCTTAGAGTTAATGCTTTATTGTCATCTTAGGGAGTTATTTATTTTATAGTTTGGATCTGACACAAGGCTTTCTGTTTGCTAAGCAAGCATTGTTCTACTGCACTTAAACCCATTTCAGAAAGACTGACAAGTGAACACAACATGGAGTAAATGTCTTTACCCGTGTTCTTATTAGGACTCTAGTGGATACTGGAATTCTTCAAACATAGGAAAAGTTTCAGATTCAAAAGTAGTGTAGTGGTTATCACGTGAAAGGTCCCTGGTTCGAAACCGGGCGGAAACAATGAAACTTTCCTTTTGCATTTGAAATGCAAATGAAGGGCTGGTGAGATGGCTCAGCGTTAAGAGCACTGACTGTTCTTCCAAAGGTCCTGAGTTCAAATCCCAGCAACCACATGGTGGCTCACAACCATCCATAATGAAATCTGATGCCCTCTTCTGGGGTGTCTAAAGACAGCTACAGTGTATTTACATATAACAATAAATAAACCTCATATACATATAAATAAATCTTAATCAAAAAAGAAATGTAAATGAAAATATATCTAGTAAAAAAAAAGTCTTGCAAATTTATCTTAAGAAACAATTAGAATTTTTTTCCCTTGGTAGGCTCAGTACATGTTCAGTGGTAGCTGGGATGAGCTGTCTGGCAGCTCTTTTAGGTCATTGCTGGTTTCCTGTGCCATCCTTAGCATCAGCTGCTACCTTTAAAACTTGGTGATTCTTTGAGACCTTGCATATGAATTGATAATGTAGGTTTACTTGGGGAGGGTGAATGGAAGTCATGTAAACCTGTGTTGGAACATTTACTCATGTAATGCCCCTAACTTATGAGGCAGAATAATCTGTCTAGTAGTCTAATTTTGAAACTCAGTTGGATTAAGTCAATCTCATTTAGCTGTATGGTTCATTTGTTTTTTAATTTTTAAATTTTAGTGGAGCAGTTGAGATTGTGGCTCAGTTAGTAAAGTGCTTTTGTTGTAAGCATAAGGACCTAATTTCAGTTCCAAAACATAAAAATGCTGTTCATGGTGGAGCCTTTTTGTACTCCCAGCTGGAGAAGTGGAGATAGGAAGACCCCCTTGGGACCTGATGGACTACCCAATCAAGCCTGATTAGTTAGCTTGAGAACAAGAGATTATCTCAGAGGAGATGAGCATACATGTTTCTCAGGAGGACAACTAAGGTGCACATAGTCTAAAAAAGTTTGGTGGACATTTGTGTGTTGCTTTTTCTTTGTTGGGCACTCTTCTGATAGTTTGAAAATACTAATTCACGCGCACCTGTTATCTAGCACTTCAAGAGGCTAAGACAAGGCCAGTTTAAAGTCAACCAAGATAGTAGTATGATTGGCTCTGTGAGTCACTGCTACCCACTTTGTGGGGCTGCTTTGGAGATTTGTAGAGGCAGAGGCTTGACGTGTTAGAGTCTGGTCTGCATTTCCTGTGTCTGCTGCTCCCCCTACTCTTCCCTCTTTTCTTTTCTGAGACAGGGTTTCCACACTGTTGTCAGCTGATGTGGACCTTACTGTGTACCCCAGACTAGCCTCGGATTCATGGCAATCCTCCCACCTCAGCCTTCCAAGTGCTTGGATTACAGGCATGAACCTCCAGACCCAGATTGGTCTCTGTATCTTGACGTCTGTTATTAGCACTCTTTGCAAGCTCCAGCCTCCCCAGCAGCCATGTATTCCTTTTCATGAAGGAACTGCTAGACCCAGAAACTAAACCAAAACAAATTTTGTCAGTCACAAGAAAAGTTAACACAAATACTTGTAACAGTCCTGGGAGATATGTCTTATTTCTCATATTCATCATCCCTACCCAGGTACTTTATACCTTTAAATTTGTTTCCAAAGTCAGTCATCTCTCAGTAATTAAGACTTGTTTTAAAATACTTATTTTACTTTATATATATATGAGTACGCTGTCTCTGCCTTCAGACACACCAGAAGAGGGTGTTGGATTTCATTGCAGATGGTTGTGAGCTACCATGTGGTTGCTGGGAATTGAACTCAGGACTTCTGGAAGAGCAGTCAGTACTCTTAACCACCAAGCCAGTCTTAGTTCACTTGTTTTTAAACGTTAGTTACAGTAAGGTTATCATGGGATTTAGTGGGTGGTAATAGTATTCTGCTTAGAAAGGATTCTCTTTTGGCTATTATTTTTTCTGAGAAAACCAAAAATTTGTGGCAAGTTACTATACTATTTGCTTACCCACAGTGTAACAACTAGAGCAGTAAGGGACCGTTGTGCTAATTCCTGAAGAGCTTAGGGTGGTTCAGAGCAGGGAGGGTAAATGAGACATGGGTTGTCATAGTTACTCTTCTGTCTTTCACTCTGCAGCTAAGGGATTATTGAAAGGTCACAGGTCATCTTTTTAGAAAAGATGAATCTATTTATGTGTATACGTCTGAGCCTGTGTGAGTTTATGTGTACTGCATGTTTGCAGGAAGCCATGGAGGCCAGAAGAGGGCATTGGTTTTCTCCTTCCATCATGTGGTTTCTGGGACTCCAAGTCAGGCTGTTGGTCTTGCCAGCAAGTGACTTCCCCTGCTAAGCTATCTTAGGTCCTCATTGATGAGTCTTACTGTTACTGTCATTCCCACTCAGCTCCATGCATTTTCTCACTTCCCTGAGGCTTATTTTACCTATTAGTTTTTGCTGTGGTTTAGTATGGTTTCAGTCTTGGCCTACAAAGGTTCCTGTGTTAGGAGTTTAGTCCCATGTTTGGAACTTTTAAAAGGTGGGTGTTCTGGGAAGTCATTCAGGAGGTTCTGCTCTAGAAAGGGAAGGTTTGTTTCCCAGAACAATTCTCCTAAGAGTGAATTGTTAAGACTGCTGCCCCTGGACTTGTTCTCTGGCTTGGTTTCAGTATGATCTCTTAAATGCTTCTGGTATTTGACACTTAAGCTGTGACACTGGTGCTATGCTTTTGAATCTCTCAAACTGAGCTAAATAAAGTAAGTGTGTGTGTGTGTGTGTGTGTTTGAGGCAGGGTGTGATGTAGTCCAGTCTAACCTGGAACTATGTAAACTGGACTAGCCTTGAACTTGTGATGGTCCTCTTCCCTCTGCCTCCTGAATTTACAGTCATGAGTTGCCATTCCCAGATAAATAAACTTCTTTATTAAGTTAGTTTGCCTCAGGTGTTTTATTGTAGTGACTAGATGGATTCATGTGATCATATGTTTAATTTTACTTTAAGTATTTTGCCCACTTTTATTTTATGTATATGGGTGTTTTCCTGCATGGATATAAGTACCACATGCATGCAGTGTCCTCAGAGGGAAGAAGAAGGTATTGGATCCTCTGGAACTGGAGTTGGAGATGGCTGTAGGCTACCATGTGATGGCTGGGAGCTGAACCTAGGTCCTCTTGCAAGAGCTGCAGCTCTTAACTGCCAATCCATTGCTCTAAACTCTGTGTGTTTAATTTTTGTGTTTACAAGTTCTCCAGTTTTTCTTCTGTTACTGATTCTTTTTTTTTAAAGATTTATTTATTTAATATATATAAGTACACTGTAGCTGTCTTTAGACACTCCAGAAGAGGGAGTCAGATCTTGTTAGAGATGGTTGTGAGCCATCATGTGGTTTCTGGGATTTGAACTCGAGACCTCCGGAAGAGCAGTCAGTGAAACTATTTCTTCCTTCAAATATATCAGTATTTTATTTTTTACTTATCCTTAGATCCTTAGTAAAAGTTTATCTTAGAGTCTTTTTATCTGCTGTGTAAATGATGTAGGTGTTGTATCTTTCATTTGACTAATTCATGTATTATATACTTTTCCATCTTCTGATTGCATTATGTGTTTTTATAGAAAAGTGCACTGGGCGTGGTAGTGCACGCCTTTAATCCCAGCACTCGGGAGGCAGAGGCAGGCAGATTTCCGAGTAAGTTCCAGGACAGCCAGGGCTCAAAACCAAAAAAAAAAAAAAAGAATAGTGCCTCTTGTGGACATTATTGGAGAGTGATAGCTATTTTTTTTTAATTCTATCCACATGTATAATTTGGAATTTTTAATACTTACATTTTATGTAATTAATAATATTCTTCTTGGGTGTATTATTTCTTGTTCCATATCTTTAGTACCTTTCTAATATTAAGTAGATTCCCCCCCTGCCCCCTGACATTTTGATTTCTTTGTTACTTCTTTTACAGGGCTTCAGGGTTTCTCCGAGAATGTTGTATTTCTGATAGCTTTGCCTTTGTGACTGTCAAGTTTTTGTTGCTTTCAGGGTTTCTTTGCTCCCCATACTTAATATTTTAACTGTTAGCTAAGTAGCATATGGCGTGGGGTTGGGGGAGGTCTTATCTGGTGCTCTGAATGCATCCTGACTCTGAGTTGTCATGTCTTTGCTTGGTCTTGAAAAGTGTTTTGCCATGGTTTTATTGAGCATACTACTTGTCCTTTAGCTTAAAGTTACTGTCCTCATGGCTCATAATTTTGTTCTTTAATGGAGTCCCATAGATATGGTATTTTGTTCATACTTTCCCATTTAAGGGAGAAAGTAGCATTTTTTAGTCAATCTCAATAACAAACTATGTAAAAATGACAGGAATATCCTCTTATCTTAATTCAACATTAAGAATTGAAGCAACCAAACCAAACAGAAATAACTAGGGCTGTGACACACATGCTGGGACTTGGGTTCAGTTCCACCACCCACATGGCAGCTCACAACCTGTAACTCCAGTTTCAGGGAATCTGAAGCCCTCTTCTGTCTTCTTTGGGCATCAGGCACACACATGGTGCATATACATTCCATTCAGACAAAGCATTCACATGCAGTAAATGAGGTAAATAAAAAGCTGGTCATGGTGGTGCATGCCTGTCAAGCACATCTATACAGGTTTGATGCCAGTTTGATCTGCAAAATGAATTCCTAAACAGCCAGGGATATCTGGAGAGACCCTGTCTCAAACAAACAAGTGGGACAGCTGGTCACGATTAGATAGATAGATAGATAGATAGATAGATAGATAGATAGATAGATAGATCTTTAAAAAAAAAAATCACAGCCCAGTAGCACATGCAGCTATACACAGTGAATGCAAGTTATTGTGGGGATTTTGTGTGTGTGTGGGGGGGGGGAGTGTTAAGACAGGGTTTCGGTATAGTCCTGGATGTCCTGGAGCTCACTCTGTAGACTGAGCTCAAACACACAAAGATCCACCTGCCTCTGCCTCCCTAAGTATTGGGATTAAAGGCATGTGCCACCATCACTGACAAATGAAGGCAAGTTTGTTGTTGTTGTTGTTGTTGTTGTTGTTGTTGTTGTTGTTGTTGTTGTTTGGGGTTTTTTGATAAACCAAGAGTATGAATAAAGCATTTTAAAATAAATCACAATAAACATTTTGTCAGGCTTTCAGAAATCTTTATTTTATTTTATTTATTTTTGGTTTTTCGAGACAGGGTTTCTCTGTATAGCCTTGGCTGTCCTGGAACTCACTCTGTAGACCAGGCTGGCCTCAAACTCAGAAATCCGCCTGCCTCTGCCTCCGAGTGCTGGGATTAAAGGCGTGTGCCACCACGCCCGGCCAGAAATCTTTAATTTTATGGAAACATGTTGGATAGCTTTTTCACATGGGAGTTAAAGCATGTTTATTAAAAAAGAGTCTACCAGTCAGGCTAGTGAGATGGCTTAGCAGGTAAAAAGCTCTTGTCATTAAGCCTGATGATTTGAGCGCAAATCCTTAGGACCCACATAATGGAGAGAAAACAGACTTCACAAGTTGCCCTCTGATCTTTACAACTGCACTGGGCACACTTGCACATACACACACACAGAGTAAATTTTAAAAATGCTAATTTAGAAGAGAACCTAGTAATAAAGCCAGGTTTAAAAGTATATAAAACAACATAAAATCCTGAGTCTGGATAGTAGTTACCTGTGTAGTGGAGGTACTGGCGCAGGCTTGGGAATAACATGGAGGAGTGCTATTGATGCTTGTGGGTCTGTCTCTGTCAGAGCTGCACAACTGGAATTAATCTAGCTCAGTGGTTCTCAACCTTCCTAGTGCTGTGACCCTTTAATACAGTTCATCATGTTGTGACTCTTTACCATAAAATTATTTCCTTGTTACTTCATAACTGTAATTATGAATCATAATATAAATATCTGAAATTCAGGATGTCTGGTCGGCAACCAACAAAGGGGTTGAGAATTGCTGAATCAGCTTGTCTTCCAGGCCTACTATTTTGTCTGTTCCTTGATCCATTTCTACTGTTTCAAATTTGAGTTAGTGGACTTTTTACTTTTCAAGTTTCAGTTTGTTTTTATATTAGCAGTGTTCTTTGTATTGAAGTTTTTGCAGTTCTCTGGTGACTGTGCTGGCTGGGAATGTGTTCACTAAATATCCTCAGTTTATATACCCAGGGAACAGGGCATACCTCCACCACCACTCTGAGAGTAGAAAATTAACTGCAGAAATGGATTTGGACCCACTGAGCAAATATTGTTACAGTTAAAAACAGTCACATTACCCACTGTAACTGATGGAGTATAAAATCTGTGTGCTCTAGCAGTACTGATGTGAACTACTAAAGTTAGAAATGGAAGGGGTGAGATCAGAATAAGAACAGGTAGTGAGTGCTCTGTCATCTGAGAGGAAATCATCATAAGGGGAAGTAGATGGAGGGTGGTAGGATGTTAGAATCACAGAACTTAACAGGTAGACAGACTGTGGAGGAAATGGGGAGGGAAAGGACAAGGCTTGTAGAGAGCAAGAATAGGAGTGTACATTGTTGAATGGGCACAGAAACAAAATGCTTATAAAACTTAAGCAACATAGAAGTGAAGCCAAAGCCATGTAGAGACATTTATTCAGGGTTAAAGGTTTTAAAACATGTCAAAAATAATGGTAGATAAAGGCATATCATAGAATTAATCTGTAGTTCTGTGGGGGTTTGGGGGGGGAGGTGCAGTTTGCAGTTCCAATTCAAGCTCAAACTCTATTTGTGGATGCATATTGTCCCAGGTTGAGTTTGTCCTCAGTCACCAGTAGGTGTCAGCCCTTTTTTGCATTTTCTCTGTCCCTCAGCGTGGCTTGGTGTGTGTGTGTGTGATTTCCTACCCTTTATTAGTCAACATGTACTCAATAGTCACTTCTCTTGCTGTTCTAAGTCTGAGGTGCTGTTTGGAACATATCAATGGTACCTTCTTGGCTGGACATGTTGAGCTATTGTTTACTTTCTGGGCTAGACATGTTCATCTCACTGGGGATCACTGTTGGCATCTGTCTCCCCGTAGTTAAAAATCAGGCCAGTTCACATGTGGTAATTGGGTAGTCTAGCACATTTCTCATTTGTTTTGTCTTTTCAAGACAGCATTTCTCTATATAGCCCTGGCTGTCTTGCAACTTGCTCTATAGACTAGGCTGGCCTCAAACTCAGAAACCTGCCTGCCTCAGCATCCCGAGTGCTGGGATTAAAGGCATGTATCACCACTACCCAGCTTTCTCTCATTCTTTTTTTTTTTTTAAAGATTGATTTTTATATTTGTGAGTATATTGTCGCTGTCTCCAGACACAAAAAGAGGTCATTAGAACCCTTTACAGATGTTTGTGGGCCACCATGTGGTTGATGAACTCAGGACCTCTGGAAGAGCAGTCAGTGCTCTTAAACTCTGAGTCATCTCTCCAGCCCCTTCCTCTCATTCTTTAGTGAAAGATTCTGGGTTATTTTTGAGCTACAACCTTTAAAATTCCAGTAATTTATAAGTCTATCTTAGACCATAATTTGTACTTTCTTTGAGCCTTAGCACCAGTCAGAGATAGGGCTTACAACTTTTTCTAATCTTTGCTGAGTGTCTGTACTGTCTTGGGTGTGCCTTTAGAGCCCAGGTAGAGGTTTACACTTGCTGGACATCTCGTTCCCTACCATTAGTTAATTGGTGGTTGAAGGGGAGGATGTTGTTTTTATTGTTTGGAGATAGAATAGATAGAGTCTGGCTGTACAAGCCCAAGCTGGCCTCACATTCAATATCATCCTGTCTTGGATAATCGAGTGCAGGGATTACGGATGGACACCACCATGCCTGGCAACTTGCCTCTTATTTGACCTAAATGTTTCATGTCTTCAACAGGTATACTGTTAAGCAACTGCTGCCCTTTTATTTTCAAACCCAAGATTTCACACATGTGAGACAAGTGATCTACTGCTGAGCTGTACCTTCAGTTTCTGCTTATCTTTGACAAATGTCTCCAGAGAAAAAAGCTGCTCACACAGGAGAGGTCTCAGGATAGGCACTAAAGAAACTTCATAACTGGTGTTTTTCCAAAGAACTTCTAGATAAGCTAAATCATGACAATTCACTGCAAGTAGGGCCTAGAAAGAACTCATCTTCTGATTCACACCTGTTATTACAGTCTCCATGCACGGAGAGAAGCAGAGTCAAGGGCATGATATAAGTAAGAGCCCTAGTGCCCACTGATTCAGCTGCTCTTATAAGAAAGAATAAATGTGTTGGTGCAAGTCTCTAGCTAATCTCCAGAGTATTGAAGAAGTTTATTTTGACAGCTTTGCCAGTGCCTTCATTGCATTCTGGACCAGGGGATTTCTGGAAGTCCTTTGTTTTCCTGGTGATATCACTTAATTATGCTCTAAGGAGATTTAGATACTGACTTACTTATTTTTGTTTGATGATTGTGAGTATTGGTCTGTAAGTATATTAGGGTGCAGTGCCCATCGAGACCAGAGGAAGGTTTCATATCCCCTGGAACTGGTGTTACATGCAACTTGGCAGTTGTAAGCTGCCAAGTGGCTGCAGAGAACCAAACTGTAGTCCTTCTCAAGAATAGTCAGTGCTAGCCAGGCGTGGTACCGCATGCCTTTGATCCCAGCACTTGGGAGGCAGAGGCAGGCAGATGTCTGAGTTCGAGGCCAGCCAGGGCTACACAGAGAAACCCTGTCTCGAAAAACCAAAAAAAAAAAGGAATAGTCAGTGCCTCAAACTCAGAAATCCGCCTGCCTCTGCCTCCCAAGTGCTGGGATTAAAGGCGTGGGCCACCACGCCCGGCTACATCTAAGAATTCTATCAACTGCACTTCTCTATAGGAGAAAATTCAGATAAGTCCTGCCTTCTACAAGGTATTCTTGTCTTAGGCATTATATTTTTCATTTCTAGATTTGTTTATTTGATTGATTGTTTATAGAAATAGGGTCTCACTATGTAGCTCTGACTTCGAGATTTACTTACTTCTGCCTCCTAAGTGCTAGGATTTAAGGCCTCATTTCCAGAATTTATGTTTGTTGCGGATAGTTTATTTCTCTGCTAAGAACTTACTTCTTTTTGTGATAAGCCTGATGGCATGTGCCCTGAAGGTTGGTGCAGGAGGATGATGAGTTCAAAGACAGTCTGACTTGTATAGTGAGACCTGTCTCAGAAACCAAAAGAAAGAAGAGGGAAAGGCTTTTTATTTCAGTTTGTTTTTAATCTCATGAACACATGATTATAACTTTTAAACTCTTTGATCATTTCAACATCTGGATCATCTCAGAACTTTCCATTTGTTTATCTTTTCTCTTGAAAATTGGTCACATATTTCTTTTGTATTGAGTAATGCTGGATTGTTTCCTGGACATGTTGAACATTTGAGATTCTAGGTCTTTATTGAATTTCCTGAAGAAAATCAGTTTGCTTTGCTTTGTTTCATAGTTTCAGCCCTCAGCCTTGTTGCTTCAGACTAAGCCCTTTCTGTGTTAGTCTGACGTCCATTTGCTTTTCAAAGCCTTTGCATCACTTTGCACCACTTAATGGCAGCACCAGCCTGGTATACCCCTTAGTGTGTTTATATCATAGCCATTACTTTGCTGCTTTATGGCCAATGCATGTGCAGGTCAGAGGTGAATTGGAAGTGTGGATTAGCTCAAACACGGAGTTTTAGGTTATTCTCCAGCTGTTTGTACTGTGGGGTATTATTATCCATCCATGTCCCCATTCCCCCAAAACCAGTGTAATCTACCTTTAAAGTGGAAAGAGGTTCCTCTGGGCTTTTTCCACATTACTCCTACTTCATGTAACCAGTGTTGCCTTTTCGGGTAACATGATAAAAGATGATAAAAGAAAGTGGCAAAAAAGAATGAGAAGAAATAACCTCACTTTCTTCATGTTGTTTGTTTTGTTTTGTTTTGTTTTTCCTGGTTGCTTTGTCTCAAAACCAGGTTTTCCCACTCAGTTTTTAGTGGCCACCTCTCCACTTCCCCACTGTCAAGTATGGATGTGGGTGTGGTGTGTGCACATGTGCACTTAAACTGAGCCAGTGTGCAGTATACATGAGGGCAGAGGTTGACATCAGAATGTTTTTCTTAGTCACTTCATCTTATTAAGATAAGGTCTCTGACTGGGAATGTTGCTCAGTTAGTCTAGAGTACATACGTAAGTATCCAGCATGCATGGGTTTAATCCCCAGTGCTGCATAAATCAAGCATGATGGGTAATACTATAGTCCTGGCATTTAGGAGATAAAAGAAGAAGGATCAGAAGGTTGCCTACATACCAAGTTAGAGGTTAGCATGGGCTAAATGAGACCTTGTCTCTTAAATAGAAAGGGGATCTCCCACTAAATATACAGTAAATATACTGTTTCTACTAAACTGGCTGCCAGTGAGCCCCTGGACTCCTCCTATCTCAGCCTCTCAAGAATTAGGGTTACAGAGGCATGCCCCAGACTCAACATGGGTTCTGGGGATCCAAGTTTAAGTCCTCACTTTTGTGTGAGCTCTCTTGCTAGCCCCTCATTTCTGTTTCTAAGAATTCCTTTCAGGGCTGGAGAGATGGCTTAAAAGCACCAACTGCTCTTCCAGAGTTCCTGAGTTTAATTCCCAGCAACCACATGGTGGCTCACAACCATCTCTAATCGGCATCCAATGCCCTCTTCTGCAGTGTCTGAAAGACAGTGACAGTGTACCCACATATATGAAATAAATATGGCTGGAGCTAGCAGGGCTGGAGAAAATAAAATTAAAATTCTTTTCCAACTACTCTACCAGAAGCCAGATCCTTCATAGTTTAATATATCTCACTGTATTTCCATATGACACTGCCATAGGTCAAATCTTAGAGAAAACAATACATCACAAATGGAAGAATAACTGGCCCAATGAGGGTGCTTCTTGAAGTTTGGCTCCTGTCTGTCACTATTATCAGCTTTCCAACATTATCAGCCAACCTCCAGGGAGTTGCTTTTTCATTTTGTCCCAGATCTCTGCTACAGTCAATGAGAAACATAAACTTCAGTGGGCTTATATTTTTAGCTTATACCAGATGTCCAAGGATTTTTTAACAGTAAGAACTGGGAGGAAGCTGGGTGTGGTAGCACACGCCTTTAATCCTGGCAGTCCCAGAGGTAGAGTCAGGCTGATCCCTTGAGTTCAAGGGCAGCCTAGTCTACTATGCAAGTTCCAGGACACCCAAGGCTACACGGAGAAACCCTGTCTCAAAATAACCAAACCAATCAGCCAAAAAAAGAACTGGGAGAAAGAGAAGGTGATCTTGCAGTTTACTAAGTGAAATCAATCACCCTTTGAAGTACTGTTACTGAGTTATAGTCTTTGTTCTAAATAAGCTTCATCCCATAGAGTGTATTTACCCATAGTTCCCTTCTGTTGCTGGGCTCTTATTGTTGGGCCTGTTTTACTGTTCATTGAACATAAGAGTATGGAAGAGATTAGACACTGACCTAAAAGCTATACATAAATAGAAACTTGAAACTGCATACAGGCTGCCTGGCCTGTTGAAAGTTGAGCTGTTGTGTTCATGGGTTGTTCCCTTGAAAGGACCCCCGTAGGGAGACCTCCACTCAAGTCACGGGATATTGGCGAATCCCCCAAGAACTCACAGGAGACCAGGCTTGCTGCAAATCACATGAGGCTTTATTCGGGGAAAGCCAGAGCTCTGGGGACGACTCATATCCCGGAAGTGGATAGAGGAGTCTACCCTGAGGGAAGAGAGGACCCAGTTTTTATGGTTCCTCAAGAGGGAGAGAAGGAGGAGGAGGGAGTAGGGGATTTTTCTGATTTGACAATATCCATTCTTTCTACAGAAGAATGGGTACAAAGAAAATGTCATGGGTACAAGGTAGATGGAATGGGTGCACAGAATGGGTGCACAGAGGTTTGTCACGCTCAGATACA
>LR752982.1:13561-29281 GCA_902729485.2 Mus minutoides | reverse complement strand
AACCAAACCTCAAACTCTTGGCAGTGAGCTATATCAGTTGGCAAATACATGCATTCAAAGAACAGTAGGGGCAAGCACACAGATTCAAGAAATGTTCAGGCTATTCTGTTCAGCTATGTAAAGGCTTTCTACTAATAATGAAATCTCTTTCCAGTTTCAGGGTCTTTGAGGCCTGTTACATTTTCTTAGGATCTTTCACCCTCTCTTATCCCCATTTGTTTTTATAATATGAGTGTTGAGTGCAGTGAGTTTTGTAAATCCTCTGAGTTCAGATCCCTTTTTGCTGAACAGTTGTGTCTTTATTCTCTCTCCCTGCTGTATACTACTATATGAAGTAAAAGGAGATCAAGCTGCTCCCTTAGCACTGGCTTCAGAAATTGCTTTAGCTCATACATTGTCAAGTCACTTTAGATAAGTAACCAGTTCACCAAAGTGTGAGCACAGTTCAGCAAGGTTTTTGCTACTTTATAACAGGATCACCTTTGTTTCAGTCCAGTAACAGAATCATTGTTTTTGAGTTGTCATTACAGTAGCTTTTACTTTCCATGTTTTCTCACTGTCCTTTTCATGACTATACTTCCTCTACAGCTTGGAGAATGTTAGATTTTCCTTCTTTCTTTAAAAATTTTATTACATTTGTTCTCTGTGTGTGTCTCTGTGTATCTCTCTCTGTTTTTCTCTTTATGTGTGTGTCTACACTTTACACAGCTCATATGGAGGTCAGAGGACAAATTCTTTCTACCATTTGGGTCCCAGGAATCCAACAATCACCTTTGCCTGCTGAACTATGTTATCAGCCCCTCTTGTCTTTTAGAACACCACAGAACTGCCTTTAACGGTCCCTTGTCAGCAATATTGGCTTTTTCTAGCATGTATCTATAAAATCTTTGCTATAGTTTAGAGCTTAAATGACCTCTTAAAGTCACACATCTTAAAGACTTGATCTCCTGGATGATGTTTGGGGATGTGCTTCCACCAGTGTGGGTCTATTATTCACATGCACAAAGGATCTAGGATGAAACCTCCAAAACTATGAGCCGAAACACCCATTTCCTTATTATATGTTTTTTATAATAATATTATTATATGTGATTTTCTTAGGCCTTTTAAAACAGTGGCAATACTGGTTCACCCTTTTCCGTCTCTAGTTCTTATGCCCTTGCTGCTGCTGCAGTAGTAGTTGTTATCTTTTGAGGTTTTGGTTTGGGTTTGTTTTTGTTTTTGAGACAGAGTTTCTCTGTGTAGCTCTGGCCATCCTGGAACTCACTTTGTAAACCAGGCTGGCCTAGAAGTCAGAGATGAACCTGCCTCTGCCTCCTGAATGCATATTACTTACAACAGTGGCGGTGTCTGTTTTAGTCAGTTCAGGTTGCTGTAACAGAATACTGTGGACTAGGTGACTACTGAAATTTATTTCTTATAATTCTTGAAGTTGGGATTTCCAATATTGAGGGGGTAAACTGATTGATGGTTGTAAGGTCCCTCTCTTGGTGCCCACAAAACTGCCTTATATATGTTCTCTCGTGGTAGAGTGATTCATTCTCTCTCTCTCTCTCTCTCTCTCTCTCTCTCTCTCTCTCTCTCTCTCTCTCTCCCCTCTCTCTCCCTCCCTCCTTCCCCCCTCTCTTTTTCATCCACTGTTTTTTCAAGACAGGTTTTCTCTGTGTAGCCCTGATTATCCTGGACCTTGCTCAGTAGACCAAGCTGACTTCAAACTCATAGAGGTCTGCCTGCCTCTGTATCCCAAGTGCAAGGATTAAAGGTGCTACCACCTCCCAGCTCATCTCTTTCTCTTAACTCCATCTGTGAGGGCCCCATCATCATGAACTCATTCTCTTCCTCAATAATATGCTTTACACAGGAATTCAAGGGGATACAAGCAGTTAATAACAAGGAGATACTAAAGTGATCACCATAGACACAGTAGTGAGTTACTACAGGATCAGAGCTAAGTACTCTGAACATTATATTCATGTCTTACTACCCACAGGGTTTGGGTTTCTACAGTTTTGTATTTGTGTGTAAAATACTAACATCTAATACAAATGACATGCTAATGTCACTGAGATGCCATGGCCTGATTTAACTTTCTCAGGTTTGTGCCTAAAAGTAGGTGTTTCTCTAAGCAGCTGTGTTTCCTTTAAATGGGAAATGTCACCTAAAACTAAGCTCAGGAGCTCAGTTGTTAGCTAGCTCTACTAGGTTGTCACTGCAGGCCTTCAGTTAAAAAGATAAAAAGGCTTTTTGAGCATCTTTAGGTCATAACTTATATTGGTATTTCCAAACCAGAGTTAATGAGGTTTTCTGCTTTTTTCTTTTTCTTTCTCTTTAATTTTTGTTTATAATAACGTTAGTAAAAATTTTAACAACCTGGCGGTGGTGGTGCACGCCTTTAATTCCAGTACCTGGAAGGCAGATGCAGGCAGATTTCTACGAGTTTAAGGCTAATCTGGTCTACATAGTGAGTTCCAGGACAGCTAAGGCCACACAGAGAACCCTGTCTCGAAAACCAAAAATAAACAATAAGGTAAAAAAAATAAAATAAAATAAAGCACCACCTGTTTTCACATTCATTGAGACTCTGAAACTGGCATTGCTGAGCTACTAGTAGGATTGAGTAAGACATTTTGTTAGATGCTGCCAAGGTCCTTCCCTTCTTGAGACCTTTGGGATCATGGGTTCCTGCCAGCTCTGGAAGGGTGACAAAATCTGCTTTCAAAATTTTTCACTCTCCTTAGCTCCGAAGTGACAGGTTTTTCCTTCTGTTTTTATGCTTTTGGTGCTCTAGTCAGTAGCAGATAGGAGCAGTTCCCTACCCTGGTTCTCACTGTTTTAAATAGATAACATTGCTTGAGACAGTAATTTGTCTTTTGATCGTGATTGCTTTAAATTGTCATCCCCACCCCCAGGCATTGAATTAGGGAAGTTGATGCTTCTGTCAGGTTTCTGTCTGTTACAGCAAATATTGCCAGGGTCATATCTTGGTATTTTTATCTTGTCTATGTTTGTGGCCTTTTCTTTCTTTATCTGATGAATCCCAAACATTAAATTAGGTCAGGGATTTTCAAAGACGAGCCAAAGAAAATAATTATAACCACGAGTCATTTTTAAGATCTCTGATTTTCTCTGTCTGTCTGTCTGCCTCTCTCTGCCTGCCTCTCAGGCCTGGGCTTGCCAGTTAGTTCAGCCTGACTGGCTGGTAGCCCTTGCCTCTGTCTTTACCTCTTCAGCACTAGAATTACAAGAATATTATATCACTCGCAGCTTCTTAAATAAGTTCTCCATCAAACAAGAACCTTACTAACTGAGCCCCCAAAGATAATTGTTTTTTATAAACAGAATGTCTAAAATTTGCATTAAAGTGCTTTTAGTTGTATAGTAAGTTTAAGGTCGAGTGCTTAGTTCCATCTGAAAGGATTGTGGTTATTGGACATAGTTTGGACACCTTTTTGAGTGTCCAAATACCTTTAGTATTAAATCTGTTACAGAATAAGGAAACCGTGTATAAATGTTTACAAGAAAAAGGGCTGGAGAAATAGCTCAGTAGTTAAGAACACTTGCTGCTCTTGCGCAGGACCTAGCTTCTGTCCCTTGGGTGTCCCAAGCCATTTTCATGTTTTAATGAGAGGATAATTTGAATTAATTTGCTAAAAGCTTATTTTTTCCAATTTATTTAACTAAAGATATGTCAGTAACCCTGATTAAAGTTATCATGAGGCTTTAACAAACAAACTTGTTTTGGTGCTCTATTGAACCCAGCATGAAGATTTTAAGATCAAGTAGCTCAGTAAAAATTCTATACTAGGGCTGGAGAGATGGTTATGTGGTTAAGGGCACTGGCTATTCTACCAGAGGACTTGTGTTCAATTCTCAGCACCAACATGGGCACTCACAACTGTCTATAACTTCAGTTTCAGGGCTCCAACACACTCTTTCTAGCCTCTGTGGCCACTGCTCACACACGATGCACATATATGCAGGTAAAACACTCATGCATGTAAAAAATATTTTTAAAAATTTAAACTTATGGCTTTTCCAAAATAATAATGTATATGCCACAAAGTTTTGGTCAGTTTCATAATATATGTTCTATATTCAAGTGATGCATATATGCATGTTTATGGTTCAGAAGCCTAGAGTAAAATAAGACAAGCCTATTTCTTGTTTTCAGAAATAGGCTTATTCTGTTTTATTTCTGCAGAGGAAATACCATGGAACTTTTGACAATATAAGTTTAAAATGCATTCATTCAGAATGATGGTTACATTAACTGGTATAAATGTAGCTTTTTTTTTTTTTTTTTTTTTTGGTTTTTCGAGACAGGTTTTCTCTGTATAGCCCTGGCTGTCCTGGAACTCACTCTGTAGACCAGGCTGGCCTCCAACTCAGAAATCTGCCTGCCTCTGCCTCCTGAGTGCTGGGATTAAAGGCGTGCGCCACCACGCCCAGCTAAATGTAGCTTTTTGCACAGGCACGTTTGTGTGTGTGCTCGCGGGCATGCAAGACTGTTCTTGGGCTTAGAAAAAATAAAAGTCATAGAAATAAGGCCACCTCATAGGTAAGAAAAGTATTCCACATGTAAATATTGGCTTTATTTATTTTTCTATTGGCTTTCTGTATTTGAGAGGTTCCTTTTGGTTTTTGGTTGGTTGGTTTTTGGTTTTTCAAGACAGGGCTTTTCTGTGTAGCCCTGGCTGTCCTAGAACTGGCTCTGTAGACCAGGGTGACCTTAAACTCAAAGATTCACCTGCCCCTGTCTCCCAAGTGCTGGGATTAAAGATGTGAACTACCATACCTATCCACACCCAGCTAGAGCTTCCTTTTGAGATGGAGTCTTGCTGCATTGCTTAGGCTAAGCAAATTTGCTATCCTCCTGTCTCAGTGATACATATATCCTGTGTGTGCCACCATACTCAGTTTGAGCTCTTTGTTTTGAATTGCACACATTAGGTAGTGAGATTGTAGAGTTTTTGTTGAATCTTTCACAGTGACTACAGTAAGTGACATGTTTAGAATATTTAAAATATGTGAAAGACTTGAACTGCTCAGGTCCACCTGATGCATTAATTATCCAAGTAGATGTCACACTGAGTCTGCTTCCTAGAGGGGGGGGGAAGGGGAGAGGGGCCCTGCTTTTCACTTCCTGCTCAGTAAACTGAGTGTTAAGCATATGTGCTCATGTAGAGGATAACATAGCAGAAGATGAAATTTATATGTGCATTTTACTGTGGTGGAACTGGTGGGTAGATTGTGGTTATTGGACATAGTCTGGACACCTTTTTGAGTGGTGCTTTAGCTTTACTTGGCAGTATTATTTGCAAAATGTAGAGGAAAGCCATTAGTAAAGATTGAATTGTTCACATTGGAATTAACCCTCATAGATTAATTACATAAGGAGACTTGGATTTTTGTTTCCAGCTATGCTACTAAATGGATTGGTTTTCTACTCTGTTATACCCATCCTTTTAGACTTACCTGCTTTGCATTACAAGTTAGAAGGCCAAAACATCATCATGTGTCAATGATAAAGATTTTGTAGGAGAAACTAGAGAGACCAGTTATGTTTGGCCTTGAGAGCAATGGTCAGACTTAGTAAAAAAAAAAAAAATTATTTCAATTCAGGTGTCAAACCAAATATACTTTATCATATTTGTTAGCCCTATCATATACATATAGGAATGTAGACTGGGAAGGGTTGAGATTTCCTAGGGGCTAGAGTCATTTTATTTGTATTAGGAATAGCCCAGGCCAGTAAGGGCATCATTAACTTTATGCATACTTTAGAACCATTTTAGATTTTTTAAAATAGATATTCTTTGTTCAATTAAACATGGAACAATGAGTTTTGATGCATACTTCTCTGCTTCCCACCTGCACTGTCATTTGTTACCCACCTACTCTTTCCTCACAGTTTATCCTTTCATCAGGGTTTAACTTTCTTTTTACTTATGTCTATTAAGCTTTCTTATGCCTGACACTGTATAAACTACAGGTCCATAGGCAGGAATGGCTATAAGTCAGTATGACCCATACAAAACAGATAGTGATCATGTAGGCTATGAAAGGGCCTGGGTGCAGGGGCTGCCTGAGACTTGTTCTAACACGTTGCTGTGTAGCATTTTCTAAGGAGGCCTGTGCCAAAGGGAGTGACCTCTGCCTTTTTCCTCTTCTTGGATTGGCACTAAAATACAGCATTGCTGTTCTTTCAAAGTCTTCATCTATTCTAGTACAGAGCTTTCTTCTTTTTTATTTTTTGTTTTTTCAAGACAGTTTCTCTGTGTAGTCCTGGCTATCCTGGAGCTAGCTCTGTAGATAAGGCTGGCCTCAAACTCAGAGATCCACCACCTCTGCCTTACCTGTTTGATTCCTGGTGAGGGGGGGGGGAGAGCAGAGGGGAGGGGAGAGAGAGAGAGAGAGAGAGAGAGAGAGAGAGAGAGAGAGAGAGAGAAGAATTTCATCCCTTTGTATCACCTCTTTAAATTTAAAGTTGCTTTTGTTTGAGTTTCAGAGGATGATATTCTGAGCTCTCTGAGCTGAAGAAAGCTTTCCTCTAGTAGTTATCTTCCTGAATTTGGTGGTCTGGTTTGTTTCCCTTGAACACTGAAAAGTAGCTTTTTGCCTTTTTAGATTTGCTCAGTTCTAACTTCTTGGCTCTATATGTCCAAAGATCCTAATATTCAAACTATTTCACACCATTTACTCTACCGTGTATCTCTGTTACTGCATCTGCCACTTGTATNCTTTTAACAAAGAATAGGAGCCGGGCGTGAATTCCAGCACTTGGGAGGCAGAGGCAGGTGGATTTCTGAGTTCAAGGCCATCCTGGTCTACAAAGTGAGTTCTAGGACAGCCAAGGCTATACGGAGAAACCCTATCTCAAAAACCAAAAAAAAAAAAAAAAAAAAAGAATAGGGAGTGTGTGTATGTGAATATTGATGTTAGTATTTTCTCTTTTTAGTTGCTCTAGGTCGTAACCAGCCTTTGAAAAAGGAGAAACCAAAATGGAAAAGTGACTATCCCATGACAGATGGACAACTGCGCAGCAAGAGGGATGAATTCTGGGACACTGCTCCAGCCTTTGAAGGCCGGAAAGAGATCTGGGATGCCTTGAAGGCTGCTGCACATGCTTTTGAAAGCAATGATCATGAACTGGCACAGGCAATCATTGACGGTGCAAACATAACACTACCACACGGTAGGTTTGCTGTCCTGATGACAAAGGGGCATAGTTTCCTTGTCTCCAATAGCAGAGGACCACCTGGAGAGAAACTTGGGGGTTTTGTTTGTTTGTTTGTTTGCTTGTTTCTTTTTAATACGTTACTCAAAAAATTTTTAATTAATTTATTTTCATTTTGTGTACATTTGTAATTTGACTACATGTATGTCTATGTGAGGGTGTCAGATCCCCTGGGACAGGAGTTAAAGACAGTTGAGAGCTGCCATGTGGGTGCTGGGAATTCAACCCAGGACCTCTGGTAGAGCAGCCAGTGCTCTTAACCACTGAACCATCTCTCCAGCCCCCTCATTTTTTATTGTAGTTTAAAAAAAATAGCTTTTCTCTCTTTTTTCTTTTTATATCTTTAAGCTGGTAGTAGTTTGTGTCTTGGTTCATTTTTATGTTTCTTAACCTCAGAAAAGAGAACATTTGCTAAATGGGTATTATCTACTTTCTGTCTCTAGAGACAAGCGACGTCGTCCCCCCCCCCCCCATCTGCTTCCCTCTTGCAGTGTACATCCCCACCTGGTGGTAGCTGCTGCTACATCCCCACCTGGTGGTAGCTGCTGCTGCCACCGCCACTGCCTTAACTACTTTCCTGTCAGAGCTGAAGTTCATTTTTGAAAATTAATATTTGGGGTGGGGAACATGCAGAAGAGATGGTTCAGTGTTTGCTGCTCTAGTAGAGGATCTGGGTTCAGTTCCCCTGGTGGCTCGCAAGTGTCTAACTCCAGGTCCAGGGAAATCTGATTCCCTCTCTGGCTTCTGCAGGCACTGCATTTATGTGATACATACACATACATACACACACATTGCATACATATAAACATACATACAGAGTTATTTATATATGTTAGGCAGACATATATAAAAATAAAATCTTTTAAATGTGCTTTTATTTTCTATGTATGGTTATTTTTGCCATTTGGATACTGGGAAACAGACCCATGTCCTGGAAGAACAGCAACTCTTATCTGCTGAGCCATCTTTTCATCCCCAACTTCAAAGTTTTTAAAGACTGTTTTCCATGACTCTAGCCTGAGCCATACAAGAAATCTTTCTTGCTTTAGAAGTGTGACTAAGAATCATAATGTATATGTATTCAGGGACACATAGATGCTAGACTTGTGCACATACTCTTTTATGGTCTCATTGATTCAAAATATTAAATGTTTGGTGTTATGCTGAGGTTTAGGTATTAGGTTTATATATGTATTTTTTGTTCTTTTGATTTAGGTATTTGTGTTTTTCTCTTTAGCTTTTCAAGTTAATAGCTTTCTGGGTTGTTTCTTCAGACTTATATAAGGAACAAACACCTACAGGTACTGTTGTCCTTTGTTCATTATTATGCCACCATTGTTTTTCCCAAGGTCTTTTTTATTTTATTTGTAGAGGGGCAGTGCTTTAGTAATTTAATCATCTGCAGAATGTTCTTTGACTCTTTGTCCAATACAGGATGTTTTACTTATAAGCCTTGCTAAATTTCCAAATCCCCATTATAGTCTAATTAGTTGTGCTTCTAAGAAGCATTCCTTGTTTAATAACTGAGAACTCTTTAGCATAGGCTTATATCCCCAACATTTATTGAATTTGAATTATTTGAGCACCATTTCAGGATGCCCATTTAGTTCAGTTTTCAGGCTAGTGCTTAAATCCTTTACCTCTCCCATGATTGTAGAGGAGGAGATGGTGACATGGTTTTCCATCTGCCCCTTCAGCTACCCCATTAGAGAATAAAGGTTCTACTTTCACGAAGTTGTATTACTCAGTTCTTTCTGATGCTTACATCTCTATTTCATGAACTGAATCTATTGTGGTTGTTTTAATCTAGAATCCTGGAACTCTGAATTCCTCATTTTATACATAATATAGTTACCTGTAGCTAATTATGGTCTCCAAATTGTGGCTTAATTTCAAAACTCATGGAGAGCCAGGCGTGGTGGCGCACGCCTTTAATCCCAGCACTCAGGAGGCAGAGGCAGGCGGATTTCTGAGTTCGAGGCCAGCCTGGTCTGCAAAGTGAGTTCCAGGACTGCCAGGGATACACAGAGAAGCCCTGTCTGGAAACCCCCCCCCCTCCAAAAAAAACCCTCATGGAGACAGAGATCAACAAGATGTCTCAGCAATGTTTACCATCAAGTCTGATGACATGTGAGGTTACACACACACACACACACACACACACACACACACACACACGAGTGTAAGCCACCATGTGGTTGCTGGGAATTGAACTCGGGACCTCTGGAAGAGCAGATAGTGCTCTTAACCTGATGAGCCATCTCTCCAGCCTGACATGTGAGTTTAATCCCAGGAACCAGCACAGTAGAAGGAAAGAGAACCAACTCCCTCAAGTTGCCCTATGATGTCCATATGTGCACTATAGCATACACACATACAATAATTACATTAAATAAATGTAATAATTAAAAATGCTTTTAAGTTTATAAAAGCAAAGATTCTGTTTCATGTATAGACACACTATGTATATCCTATTAAGTATAGACTCAAATCTCTATTAAATATTTAAGTCTGATTTCTACTCCATCCACATGAACTGTCAAGAAAAGTAATGTTGCTATGCCAGGTATGGTGATGCATGTCTTTAATCTCACCACTCAGGAGGCAGAGATAGGTGGATCTATTTGAATTCAAAGCCAGCTTGGTTGGTCTGCTTAGCTGGTCTAGTAGAGCAAGGCCTGCATAAACAGACCCTGTCTCAAAAACCCCAAACAATGACAATAATGATTTTTCTTGGCAGCCCCATCAACCAGCATGTCATGTCTTTAATACTAGAACTTGGGAGGCAGAAGTGAATGGATCTCTGAGTTTGAGGCCAGCCTGGTCTACAGAGCAAGTTCCAGAATAGCCAGGGCTACACAGAGAAACCTTGTTTTGAAAACTAAAAGAAAGAAAGGGAGGGAGGGGAAGAGATTGTGTGTAAGAAAAATATATTCTGCATAAGCATGGAAGAACCATGGTGATGTCTGAGCATTCCTCTCTCAAATGAATTATCACAGACTTGTTGGCAATAAGATTTTGTCATTGATATCTTTGAATGCTTCTCTATTTTTTTCTAAAGATTATCAATGATATCTCTTGGGTGGGCCTGTCAATTAAGCTCTGTTATATATCCCTAATTCAGCTACTTTATTGGATGTTTTTATTTAGACCTGATCAGTGGTAGGTTTTGACATCACTTGTGCTTCTCCTGTAGTGATTAAAGCTATGTGGCTTTAAGCAAATCATTTCTGAGACTTTCATTTCTCTTTGTCATCTGTGTTCCACATGTGTCTGGTTGGGTGAATCTCTTATGAGTCATTTATGATAGTGCTTGACCTACCAAAAGGACTTAGTAAATTCACACCCAATATACAATTTCAAATCTGTGAGGTTATAAAGTGATTATAAAAGTCTTGTTTGATGTTTCTTCCATGTGTGATTTTTTTTTGTTTGTTTGTTTTGGTTTTTCAAGACAAGGTTTCTCTGTGTAGCCTTGGCTGTCCTGGAACTCACTTGGTAGACCAGGCTGGCCTCAAACTCAGAAATCCTCCTGGTTCTGCTTCCCAAGTGCTGGGATTAAAGGCATGAGCCACTGCTGCCTGGCTTATGTCTGATACTTTTAGTACCTTGCATATTTCCTAAAATACTTTAAAATGGTAGACTTTTACTAATACTTAAGAGAAACAGTACATTTTCTTAATATACAAATGGACAGGAAATACATTTGTATAGACAGGCCTTTCTGTTTTTCTAAGGTGTCTCTGAAGGCCATTAAAAACAGGCCAGATGCCGGGCGTGGTGGCGCACGCCTTTAATCCCAGCACTCGGGAGGCAGAGGCAGGCGGATTTCTGAGTTCGAGGCCAGCCTGGTCTACAAAGTGAGTTCCAGGACAGCCAGAGCTAGACAGAGAAACCCTGTCTTGAAAAACCAAAATAAATAAATAAATAAATAAAAATAAAAATAAAAATAAAAATAAAAATAAAAATAAAAATAAAAACAGGCCAGAGCCGCTCGTCGTGGCACACGCCTTCCAGCACTTGGGAGGCAGAGGCAGGCAGATTTCTGAGTTCGAGGCCAGTCTGGTCTACAGAGTTCCAGGACAGCCAGGGCTATACAGAGAAACCCTGTCTCGAAAAACAAAACAAACAAACAAACAAAAAAACAGGCCAGGATGCTGACTTTGGTGCACACTTTTGATCCCATCACTCACAAGGTAGAGGCAGGTGAATCTTTGAGTTCAAGGTCAGCCTGGTCAGCCTAGTGATCCGGGCTAGCCAAGGCTACAAAATAGGGAGACCCTGTCTCATATAGAAAAGCAGTCCATGGAGTTCAGAGGTTAAGAGCAATGGCTGCTCTTCCAGAGGCCTCTGGTTCAGTTGTCAGTACCCGCATGCGGCTGTCAACATCTGTAATTTCAGGTCAGGGGATCCAGTGCCCTCTTGTGGCATCTGTGGACACTGCAAACAAGTGGCACATAGGCACACACAGTCAGCACATCCATACACAGAAAAACAAGAGAAAATAAAATAGTGACTACTTGATTTTTATTGACTAAGCTTCTCCCTCCTTTCTTCCCAGTCTCTCTCTATTACCTCCCTTCCCATTCACTCCTCCTCCCCTTCTCCCTAGATAAGTTTGAGACAGGGTCTCTCAGTAGCTGTTATGGAACTCACAGAGATCCACCTGCCTTTTCCTCCTCCCCTCCCCAAAGAGCTAGGATTAAAGACACACACCACCACTGCCTGCCCCCCCCCCAAAATAAATAAAAAAGCAGAGGTTCCAAGGTAAAAAGCACTTGGTAAACAAGCCTGATGACCTGAGTTTGATCCCTGGGACCCATGTTAAAGATAGATGTAGGCACACATCTAGCCAGAAGTATTCTTTGAAACAGTAGAAACAAGAGACTGCCTTAAAGCAACATGGAAAACAAGAACTGTCTTCACAAAGTTGTCATCTGACTATACACACACTCAGCATTTTCTTAAATTAAAAATAGAGCCAAAAAAAAAAAATCCGAAAACTTCAAGAAATAGGCAAGGGCCAGATATGGTTCATGCCTGTAATCCTGGCACTTGAGAGTCTAAAGCAAGAGGATCACTTGTTGGAGGCCAGCCTGGGCTACATAGCAAGAATGTATCCTCAAAAATCCAGGTTGCTTTAAAAGATAGTTACTTTTATATAGATGATTTTTTCCTTGGCTGTTGAGTGTTTAGAAATAAAATCATCCTTAATAAGGAGCCTGATGACTGATTAATCATAAATGACATCATTTTCTTCTTTCTGTCCTTTAAGAGACAAAGGTGGCTGAGTGTTACAAACTGTGAATGTGTCTGCTCCTCTGCTGCCGTCATGCTTTTTCTTGAATTAGAGTGATAAAGTCTGAAAATAGCTGTGGTGGGAGGTTGTTCCTGAGCCAGGAGGCTGTCTCTGAAGAAAACCTTCTTTCCTTATTGTTCGGGGGTGGGGTGAGGGTGGGGAGGAAGCAGGGTTTCTCACATCCCAAGGGAACAGCTGTATCAGCTTCCACTTCTATAAAACCTTCTGGGCTTTCAGTAGACACCAGATGCAAGTGCTTCTGACGTGCTCCTCTGCCCACTTAAGGAAATGAAACCCTGGAACTAGAGATTAAATAGCCCTGTAGAAATTCAGCAAAGCCTTACACAATGTTTAATACTAGTCAGGTGACTTCAGTGATAGGTATTTTAGCTAAGCCTTTGACCTCTGCTTGCCAGGAGAGAAGTTAAGCCTGGTTCCTCTAGTTGCCATAGTCCTGCTGGCTGGGTTAGTGGACAACAAAGCTGTTAGGCCTAGCTGCAACCAGGCTGGCTCAGTCTCCAGCATGGTCTTTCCAGGGAGAGAATCTAGTTTTTTGGCAGCCCTACAGTCCTGAAGACTGCTCCCAAGGGATGCTTAAACGGTAGTTGATGGCCTTTTGATGTTATGGTTCACTTGTAGAGAACCCCATGCAGGATGAGGCAAAAGGCTGAAACTTTATAAAACTGATTCATATATTACATTGCTGTTTGAGAAATACTCCCTCAAGTGTATAATTTTAAAATTTAAAACCCATGGGAGAGAAGCAACATTATTGAGCATTTTCCATGGACCTTTATGTGTATTAGGCAATTTCACTATGTTTAGCATAGTGAACTTTACAGCAACTTTATTCTTTAAAAAAAAAAGAAAAAGTAGGTACTATAATCCTTGTGAAGATAATCAGCATGCCCCAAATTAGGCTCTACATGCAAACTTGGGTATGAGCAGAGACCCTGTCCCTCATGTTAGATTTCATTACTTCATCCTTGGTACCCTTGAGGGTCCTCTGTGACCTGAGCCTCACTATTTCCTCTTCTTACTTGAATTCTCTGGTGGTTGTAGTCATCTTTTTAAGTGTGTCCACTACACTTAACTGTTGAGGCCTCCCTTTGACATAGGAAGCCATGGTTATAATTCAGGGGACTAGAGAAACGGCTCAGTGATTGAGCACACTAGCTGCTCTTCCAAAGGACCTAGGTTCAATTCCCAGCACACACTGGCAACTCACAATGTCTATAACACCCTCACACACAGGCAAAACACTAATGCATATAAAATAAAAATAAATAAATTTAAAAGAAGTAAATTTTCAACCTCCTCAGTCCATTAGAACAGAGAAGTTAATGGTGAGGATATGGTTAAAACTTTTGATTTTAGAGTTCTGAGATGTTTACTTCAGGAAGATAGTTTTTCATATTACTGGTGTAAATATTTACATTTTCAAACATTAACACTCAACAGGTATGTAAAGATTCACTTTGTTATGTATATACTATGAAACTATAATCATGATCAAGACTCTTGTCTTTACATAGTGATTTTTTATTATCTGGGGGATGGGATGTGTGTGTGTGTGTGTGTGTGTGTGTGTGTGTGTGTGTGTGTGTGAGATGATGCATGTGGAAGTCAAAGGACATCTTTTAGGAGTTGGTTATTTTCTTCAGCTGTGAGGTTGTTCAGGTTGTCAGGCTAGTTTGTGCTTTTTACCTGCCTAGCCATCCTGCTCATTGGAAGATACTGGTTTTTAACTTTTGAATATAGTCATGTGAGTGTGCCTCTGATAAAAGTCTTAGCCTTAAGTCATGTTCCCACAGAGAGCATAAAGGCATGCTCAGAAAGGCCTTTACAAGGTTGGTTTTCAAATGGCATGTAATAAAGCTACTTTTAGTATTTGGCAACCAGTTTAATTTTTTATCTTTACAAATTTCTGTAGGCAGGTTTGTTTGTTTGTTTGTTTGTTTTGGTCCTTTTGAGACAGTCTTACATAATCCAGACTGTAATGTGTCATATAGTGTACCCTTTTGTCTGCATGTCTTTACTTGCAGATACACATTACGTTGAATCTTTGTCGGTACCAGATCCTCACTGGGTCTCCTCTCGGATATCCTGTTGTTGCTCTGTGTCATGGAGATCCTGCAGCACAGTTTAGTCTGCAAGATAGCCCCTTAACTCGCTCCAGCAGTTCATAGATGGGGTAGATGTTTTAGGATGGTCCAAAACCCTGTATCTGGGCCTGAATAGTAGCTGAGTTACCCACACCACCAGGGCAAACTTTGCAACACTGCCCCAGCTAGCTCACCCAAGGCTGCAGCCAGTGAGGGGTAGGGCCTGCTCTCGTGTGGGTAGGGAGGGTTACCAACTGGTTATATAATAGAATGTGATCAGCCTTAAAGTCATACACATATAACACTAAAGGAACTCAATAGGTTTAATTATATATTTAATGCATTTATATCTGTATATATAACAATAATAAAAGAAAAGAGGTCATAATTTAAGGGGGGATATGGAAAGGATGGAAAAGAGGGAATGATATAATTTTATTTTAATTACCCTGCTAAGAGGCAAGAAACTTGGATATACTGTCTATGGTTGGGTAACCACTTTCCACTGACACCCAGTGATGGCAAATATGGATTTTGGGTAAACATTTCCATCTTCCAAAGTGTTTAAGTAAATAGCTTTTTATTTTTTCCTGAGATATGCCCTAATTTTTTTTTCATTTAGAAATAGACTTTTTAATGCCTAATTTGCGCCATAATTGATTGAAGTATGTTAAAATTCTCTATTCTTTGGGACATAAGTATTGTTTCATTCAGCAACAGAAAAAAATGATATACAAGTGTTTATCAGAACTCTGTTATTTAACTTTTCCAAATAGCTTAACTCACACAGAAAGTGACATGCATGCTGATGCTATAAAAATGTGTGTATTGGGGGTCCTGCAGACTGGTGGTTACTCTTTCTAAACTTGTCCCTTTCTGCTTCTTCAATTAGTATAGGTCTTTCAGATATGAGTCTGAATTTATTTTGTTTGTATGGGTGTTGCCTACATGTATGTCTGTGTACTATGTATACACCTAGTGCCCAAGGAGGTCAGAACACAACAGCTCTCCTGGTGCTGCAGGTGCTGAGAACTGAACTTGGGTTCTCTGCAAGAACAGCAAGTGTTCCCCCCCCCCCC